>BQNB010046598.1:0-43602 GCA_026074375.1 Tanacetum coccineum
TCAAGAAAGACGAACTTGGAGGTGTACTAAAAACAAGGCTCGATTAGTTGCTAAAGTATACCGACAAGAGGAGGGGATAGACAATCATTTGCACCTGTCGCCAGACTAGAAGCCATTCGTATCTTCATTGCTAATGCTGCCAACAAGAACATGACAATCTATCAAATGGATGTCAAAATGACTTTCTTGAATGGCGAGCTACGCGAAGTGGTTTATGTTACTCACCCGAAAGGATTCATAGATCAAGACAAGCCAAATTACGTATACAGGCTCAAAAGGCACTCTATGTTCTTAAACAAGCTCTACGCGCGTGGTATGATATGTTGTCCAGTTTTCTACTATCATAAGAATTCTCTAAAGGTGCAGTCGATCCAGCACTATTCACCTGGAAAGCAGGACGCGACATCTTATTGGTACAAATTTGTATTGATGATATAATATTTGCCTTTACTAATCCTACTATGTGTAATGAATTTGCTTAAATAATGTCTTCTAAATTTAAGATGTCGATGATGGGCAAAATGTCATTCTTTCTAGGACTTCAAATTTCTCAAAGTTCTAGAGGCATCTTTATTAACCAGTCTAATTATGCTCTTGAAATAATAAAGAAATATGATATGCTATCTAGTGATCCCGTTAACACCCCTATGGTGGACAAAAGTAATCTGGAGGAAGATCTACAGGGGATACCAGTCGATCCTACACATTACCATGGTATGATTGGTTCCTTAATGTATCTTACATCCAGCAGACCAGACCTCGTATTTGCAGTGTGCATGTGTGCTCGGTATCAGGCAAAGCCTACCTAAAAGCACTTACATGCAGTTAAGCAAATCTTTCTATAGCTGAAAGGAACCATAGATATGGGTCTCTGGTATTTAAAAGATTCTTGCATTACTCTAAAAGCATATGCAGATGCAGACCTCGCGGGTGTCAAGATACTAGATAAAGCACATCGGGAAGTACACAATTATTAGGAGATAAACTTGTTAGCTGGTCATCTAAAAAGCAAAAGAGCACTGCTATCTATAGTGTAGAGGCGGAGGAATATATTTATATCTGGGGGTGTTGTGCTCAAATCTTATGGATGAGATCACAACTAACAGACTATGGGCTTAAATTCAACAAGATTCCTCTATACTATGATAACAAGAGTGCAGTCGCTTTATGCTGCAAGAATGTTCAACACTCGAGATCTAAAGTATAGACTGTAAGGATACACTTTATTAAGGAGCAAGTGTAGAATGGAGTCGTGGAACTCTACTTTGTCAGAATCGAATATCAACTTGTAGATATCTTCACAAAAGCTTTGCCACGAGAAATATTCAACTTCTTGGTCGAAAAGTTGGGTATGAAAAGCATGTCTCCTGAAATGCTAAAGAGTCTGGCAGAGGAAGAGGACGAGTAATGGTGGCAACTCGTGGTATATCCTGTGTAACATATGTATATAAGAAAACAAAAACAATCCAAAAAGATTTTTCATTTTATATAAAAAAATCAAAAAGAAAAATTAGAAACATTAAAAAAATTTGAAAAAAAATAAACAAAATAGGTATCATCTTAACATCGCTCTTCTGAAAATCGATAACATTTACGACCTTAGAAATGTCATTTAATAATGATACAAGGCTGTAAATAAAGTTCGAACAGAAGTTCTAAAAGCTTTCAAAACATGTCAAAATGGCTTGCTATTATTTCAGATAGCAGCCCGGTCATCAATTTAAAGGCAAGTATTTTGTCAAAAGAAATACTTGACCTTACAACGGGAAATTATTTTTTGCTCGGGGTTAGAATTTACTTTATATTCATACAAAGGCTTGTGTTTACTTTGCAACATAACCCGTCCTTCCTATATACAATAAATGTACGTGTCAGTGCATTTATTTGTTTAAATCAAGAGAAATCTTATTTTTTTAAGGTGTTGATTTTTAAAATGACTTTAATCATCTCAATATTTCATCAGAAAATGATTTTTAAAGGCATTTGACCACTCAAACAATGTCTACAGCTCTTTAAATAGAAAACGGGGATATTATTTAAGGAGGAGAAAATGTCAAATTATCTTCTTCAAAAATTATCATGTGATAAATGGAAAAATGTTTTTAAACAATAACGGATCAATATTTAAAGAGGAGTTAATTAATTTAACTCGTTTGGGCTTTATATGTTATGTGTTTTTGCCTTTAGGGAATAAAGCCGTCGCGGATTCTTTTCTTATATATACAAACTCGAATTTAGGTTTTCAGAGAGCATATTATGAGTGAAGTTTGGTAGAGAACGATTTGTAGCTGACTTTGGGAGTATTTTAGGGTTTCCCAACCCTTTTGTACCTTCCCCAAATCGCTTGTTTTAATATAGTGAAGTTCTTTTATCCCTTAATCTTTCAATATTCTTATTGTTTGATTGGTTATTGTTCTTTGCTTATCTTTAACATGCTAGGCTAGATCTCATTAGTGTTTGCTTATGATTGCATGTGAATTGGTATGTAGATCCTAATAATATTGCTTCTTGATTGATGTGTGTGCATGTTTAAACTCTAGAACCCTAGTTACTTAAGTGTATCGAAGATCTAGAGCGGCATGATTGTGTAGAAAGGATTCCATCGGTAATAGTCTTCATACTACCTTACCCATCTATGGATGATCCCTTTTAAGTATTTTAATGTGCGTCTATCTACCTAGGGGCCTTATAACAGTCTTCATACTACCTTACTTGTGCGTCTCCCTAGCGAGGTTTCACGTAGATGGTGTTTTGTGTAATTTGTCATGCTTCTCGGAAATACTTACACATACATCTCAAGTGTGACAAGGCAATAAATTTAGGAGAAGCATACTAAGGAAAATGCATGATTAAGTAAACACTTCTCTTTTATCATACGAATTCTTCACATTAGATTTAGTTTAATTATTAGATAATTAGTTTAAAATAAACCCCCCTTCAAACTAATTGCTTTCATAAAAATATAAAAAAATACAAAAATATTCTTCTTTCAATCCCGTAGACCTTAGTTACATCTAGTTCGGACCTTCACACGATATTCTCCTAGAGAACGATAACAACCCCCGAGTCTTGCATATACTACACTACACCGGTTAGGTACACTGCCTAGGAAATTGTAAAACTTAGTGGAGTTTCACAACCTTGATTCGTTCAATTATAATAATATATATATTAAAAGCAAATAGGCAAATTACTCTTGTGAAAGAGTAAAAAGCTAATCACTAATAAATATATTTCTGGAAAGTATTGATGAGAAAATTACCCTTAGGAAAGGATAAAATTCAAATCGTTCCCGAGTCGTTTTCCCAACGAAGCGTGAATATTGAAAATCTTGTTTCGGTTCGTGATCGCGTGCTTGAATATTCGGTATTTTGGATTTTGAATTCTAAATCTAATAATACAAAGGGAAAGCATGTAAAGGCACGCTAATCTAGGAATTAAAGCAATTTAAAAATCCTAACGACATTTAAAACAATCAATAACTAATTAATAACTAAAAGCAACTAATTAACCACAAATTACAAAATTAAAACTCTAAAAACTCAAAATGCAAATTTCTTAAACTAAAATGTATTAAACTAATTTTAAAAAAACAAAAACTATTTTTTTATATTTTTAAAACTAATAAAACAAATTTTATAACTAGAAATTAAACTAAAAATAATAAATTTAATCCTAAAATTTTAAGAAAATTTCTAAAAATACTAGACACTACTTTTCAGGTTTACAAAGAAAAATGACATAAAAAGCTTCAACCAATAAGCTGTTAAAAATCAAATAAGCTGAATTAAGGTTAAAACTAAACCTGTATAAGAATTAAATGAAACATGCATATAATGAAAAAGTCCCAAGGGCGCAGTGTTAAGGTGTGTGTGTGTTGAGGGGGAGGTCACGGGTTCGAGTCTTGTGACCTACCTTTTTGTAAAAATATTTTTTTTTAATTTTTCTTTTTGAAACAACTGAAGATTAAGCAAAAATAAGAAACTTTAATAAAAGACTTATTGCCAGAACTTATTTATAAGCTAAGAAAAAGACAATTAAAAGTGACAGTTTTGAAAGATAAGACTATATGATTTAGTTAAGAATGTTTGAGCTTTTAGGACTCAATAAGCATTAAGAAAACTAATAAGCTGAAAATAGACCTAAACCTAGACCTAATAAGCACCAAGGGCTAGAATTAAGCAAACAAAATAAGCTGGAAAGCAGATAAAAGCAATTAGACAGTGGACTCTAAAAGAGGTTTAAAGGGCTTTTATCAAAACTTTAAGCTAAGCTTTTGAACTAATAAGCACTAGGTATAAGCTAAAAACTGAAAACAGATTAAGATTGAGACTAAATTAACACAAATAAGCTGGAAATAAACAAATTAGCTAAGGAAATAAGCTAGAAATAACAGATGAACATGGCAGATTACACTACTTGTTTTTTGGATTTTTTTAGTGATAAATTGACTACTTGTAGCTTAACTTTAAGACTCAAAATCTATTTTAACAAACTAAAAAACTAAAAACAGATTGAAAACAGACTATAGTAAGCTAAATCCAACAAAAATTAACCTAAATTAAGCTATGATTTGACCACAAATTAAGACTTAAGAACAACAAACAAACAATCTAACTTGACTGAATTTTGAGCTAAGATGTTTAAATTGCTATCCCAAAGAAAAATGACTTAAAATAGATGCTCAATGATGCATATGAAACCAGTTATGATCACAAAAACTACACCTTAGGCATTCATTTTATAAAAACAGCTAACAAGCAATTTAGCACAACTTTAGAACTAGCAGACTTGGATTTTTAATGAAATAAACTACAAAACTTAACAAATCCTATTCTAAGCTTATTAAAACTAACATTTATATTAAATTAGAGCTTATGAAAATCCATTTGTTAACTACAAACAGCCTACACTTGTTTTTAACATGTTAATGTTGCTTATCCCAAACACCCCTTTAAATCTAGAAAATCCTATTTTAAGCTAAAACAGATCATTATAAGCTTTGAATTGTAAAAACAGATGAAGGTACTATGATTATTAAAGACAAATAAGCAAAACCCTAAGAAGAATAAGCACTCTACCATAAGCTAAACTAATAAGTAGTTTTAACTCCTAAATGAGCAGTTTTAACTAAAACTAAAATTAAACTAATTCTAATGATGTAAACTAAATATTTAAGACATAATAAGCTAGCATTAGACTGATTAAGCACATTTAAGCAGTTATAAGCATAGAATAAGCAGATTAATAAGCTGAAAAGTAAATTAAGCTTAAAATGGTAAAAGTAAACTAACCTTGTCCTTTGTTCAAAACAAGGACATATAAATGCTCTTAAGAGCTAATCTAAAATCTCCAGCTTATTTTCATAAGCTGGTACAGTCCCATAAGCCCATCCATTTCTGGCTTATCATCCAATTTAAGCTTTTAATGACTTTGTGTGGTAATGTAGGTGGAACAGCTTATTCAGTTAAGCTATTAAAGAGCTTAACTGAATAAGAATTAGCTTATAAAGGTAATAAGAGCTTATTACTTATTAAGTAATTTCCAAACACATTTTAAACAAATTGCATTAAAGTAAAACATTAACTCAATACACAATTAAAAGGAACACTGAAATTTTATTAATGATTAAACGTTTGCAAGCTTTAAAAGAGAAATACAATAAGTAAAAATACAATAAGCTAGAAATTTAAGCTAAAACACACTAAAAACTATATTTTTACTGTGTCAATTAAGCCTCTATTTATAGTGATGAGAAGAAGGTTGTAGGTGAAGAGGAGTGTCCCAAAATCTCTAATCACGTCCTTTGAATGCTAACAAACTCCAAATCCACCCATTTGAGCCCTTAGATTGCCTCCACGTATTTTCAACCAATAGGATACCTCAGGATCACCAGCGTGGCCTGGGATTGATGTCACACTTGCCACATAGATCTTTTTGAAAGGATGGGACGTTTGAAGAGAAATGGATTTACCCTGAGCTTCTCCTTGCAATGTAAAGACAGGGAAGATAATGAACAATACATTTTAGGCGTGTTTAAGATTGAATTGGATCAGGCTTTGGACTTGGGCTGGATATAAATTGGATTTGTGAATTTGGACTTGATATTATATTTTGGAAAAAGGTTAGTTTATATCAAATGTTAATGGGTTGACCCAACCCACAAAACGGGTATGGGTTGGCCCATTAAAAATGAATATGTCATCGGCTTCGCTTTCTCACATTCTTCCAATCTCGTGCTCGGTTTTGTCCATATTGGCTTTGTTTTTGTCCTTTTATGAATATCCGTTACCTGCACAATACAATTAACAAAACAAACATATACAATGTATTTTCTATTTGTTTTTGGTCATTTAAGCTCGTTTTTATAAAGAAAAGTGATATGTGATTAAACACATATCAAAATCCCCCATATTACGCTATTGCCGTGTTCTCACGCAATGTCATTAATACACACATTTTTAAAAAAAAAATCCCCTTAAACTAATCACCTTGAAAAGTAGCTAAGTATCCATCTAAGGGGATTAAGAAATCTCTAGTTTTAAAATGCCTCATTTTACCATTTCTTTATATATAGTTACATTTTTTTTACAAGTGACAACATGCCTTACTTTCATTATTTAATCATAACTTTTAGGATTACGGAACAAGAAACACTTTTAAATAGTGTTCTTGAGGATAAATTCATCGTCCTTGATTTTTCACCCTCCCCAAACCAAGCTTAAAAACGAAATCATTGTTAGATACAAGTTAAGATGCTAACACTACTCATAAATGCAAATTGTGTACGCATAGCTACTGTTTGCTCCCTTATTCCTAAATCCTCTAAGGATTTTATTTTTATTATTGGTGATAAATAAATTATATCCTTATTGATATAAAGTAAACCAGGTTTAGACCATAATTAGTTTGAAATCCTTTCCTAAAGAGACGATATGGTGAGAATAAGGTCCACATTAAGGTTCTAATTTCGCATGATTTAGGGGTTATCCTTTTTATTTTATCCGAAACAACTCAACTACGAGTCCAGAGACAAAGGCTTTATTTTGATAACCACGGAGTTGAAATTTGGCTTTATTATTATTATTATTGCTACATTATTATTTCTTGGTCCTTTAAACAACTGCCACCTCGGTATGCGAGCCGACCATGGTCCAAGAGTCTTATTTCGACCAGGAGATCCTCGACCTTTTTGAAAACTGCCACATCGATATGCGAGCCGACCATGGTCCAGTAAACTTTTATCAGTCTCGGATTTATTATTCTTATTATTACCTCTACCCTTTAAATGACTGCCATATCGGTATGCAAGCCAACCATGGTCCAGTGGTCTTATTTTGGCTTCAGTTTATTACATTATTATTATTATTATTATTATAGTCAAATTTCAAGTCCTGTGGTCTTTTAACTACCTAGACAACGATAGTGAGCCGTTAGGAATAGGTAGCCTATTTCCCCACAACACTAACAAAACCTCGATGTGTACCTTAATTTCACCAGAAGGAATCTCTACGAAGGGATTTAAACTAAAAATCGCAAAAACCAAAGTAACTTTATTTATTTAATAATTATATAACGATTATTAAGCTGGTGGGAGAAAAAAGCCACAATTAACCTCTATGAACTCTAAAGAGATCCAACTACTCCACGCTTAGCATCTAACTTATATTCAATTCTATCATTTTTTGTTCTTCACAAATTTAAAATCTTTAATAAAAAGATCTGTGTTAGTCCTAAATAACCTGATAGGACTTATGATCTTTTAAGCTCAGATTGTTTAGATCTTTATATCTAGGATTAAAAATAACATTGAACATAATATATGTATAGCGGAATTAACATAAGAACAATGATATTGTAACAAGGTTTCTTCATTATCAAACACTCCAAGCCCCAATTATATTTGATCAGAATATAACGGTTAAAACTAATCTATAACAGGATCAAGTTACCTTTACCTTGAGGCTACACTACCACTATAAACGTCTACATATCTAACTCTTACACACACACACATGTTTTTCTGTGTACTCACAAAACCTATGACCTGATATCTCTTTATATACTCGAGATATTTAGGTTTACAAAGGGATAAACATTAGACAATTAAATCTTTTAAACATTTAACTTAATCTTCTGTTATCTTCTATCTTCTTAAAGAGATCTTACAAAATCTTAATATTCTCCTACATCTTGTAGAATTCTTTAATGACGATTTTGATCCTTTTGTTTCATTACTTGTTTCTTTTGTCTCATCAAATCTATAATTCCCAACAATCTTCCCCTATTTGATGATGACAAAACAAACATGTTCTTGTACGAACTTCATCATAAAGCCTTAATAAAATCAAAGCTTCCCCTGAAGTTGAGATCATGGATCTTCCTGAATGAAACAAACTTCCCCTTAAGTAGATTTCCTTTGTACCATGCCATGTCACAACACATAATAAGCTGCAAATCCTATCTCTGTAATCTTCTTCCCCTTTTTGTCATAATCCAATAAGGGTCTTGTTAAGATAAGCAACTTGAATCTTTACAACTACAAATCATAAATCACGCTACTAATCCAGCCTTCTAATGTCTCAAATTACCCGCCATGACGCATAATAAGAATAATGAATTTAAGACATTAGAAACTTAAACTAGCAGTAGTAATAAACAACTAGCAGTAGTAATGAAACCTTTCACCTCAAGTGGTGCATGAACATAACCTGATGGTTAAACATTTTGGCAATAAGCTTCCCCTAAAACCCATATGTTAACCATCTCTTAAATCTTCAATTCTATAGGCTCTATGTAATGATCACTGATGAAGAAAACTAAGTATAACCAACTTGATACTGAAGTAGAATAACCCAAACTTGTGTCTTATGTCTTGTACTATCCACGTGACTCCAAACTCATACCAAGACCAAAGTATAAGTAGATCGTAACCTCTTGAAAAAATCCTCATCCTCTATGAGACATATAACTAAAGTGATAGCAAATGTAAGCATTGAGCACCACAAGAGAAATCACACACCTTTGCTAGATTTGTCAAGTCTTCGTCACATCGTTTCTAAGAACGAACAAGGTATCTTCAAAGTGTAACACCTACTTTAAGATATGATAAGAACACGCATCCAAAAAACTCCACTTCAACTTCAAATAGGTGATAAATAATATTCTTCGTAATCAATTAATCCAATAAATACGAGCCTTTTAAATGTTTAAGAATAAATAAAACAAATCAATATGTTAGTTTCCCCTTAAACGAAGCATCTTGTTCAATTCGAGATCCAAACCACGTGTGTTTTCAAAATATCAAACAATACTAGCAGTATAAATTTCATTAAGCCCAAGCAGTATTAACCACTAGGAACAAACCTAGCAGCATAAACTGCTTAAAAATACTCTAGCAGTAGAAATCAAAGCAACAGTAGTAACTGCCAAATGCTAGCAGTACAAACAACCATACTCTAGCAATATTAAAATTTACCAAGAAACTCCTTTGGCAGTAGCACCACAATGTTGCCAGTATAAACAAACACCAGTAATAATGTACCAATAGCAGCCTTAACGAGTAGTACTAACAGCGTGCCTTAGCAGTATTAGCATATGAAGGCAGCACTAAAAGTATTCGAGCAGTATTAACTGATAATCACCGTTTAAGGGTACCTTTTTTAAGTATCTAGACGACGCTTTTTAGTGTCACAAAGCTGTCACGAATCCGTCACAAATTAGCATTCTCCTTCCTCCTATAGCCTGTAGTAACACATTATCTGTCACTAAACTGTCACAGATCAGATTACTCCTTCCTCCCATGGATTTTTGTGACGCTTTAAGTGTCACTGATCTGTTGCTAATTTGTCACAAATTCGAGCAGTAGTAAGCAATAACACCAGTTGTAACCTTTCAAGCCACGATTTGATCTTCTCCTTTGTTTTGTGTTGGCATTAGAAACAAATAACAAGCATCACCACATACTCTTGTAACTGTATAAATATTTTGCTACTTTTTAAAACCTTCCTTCACCCAATTCGAGCCCAATCAATTAAAACAAACTCGAATACTTGTTGTCAACCAGTAACTTCAGTCGACAAGCAAAGTAATTCAAGCAGCAACCATCACGCCTTCATGAAACACCAAGCTGCTAACACATACAAGAAACCATACGTCCTATTTTTTTCAGATTTAGGGTTTGTACAAAACCCTAATTGCACCGATTTGACCTAACTTCAAAAACAGAAAATTTTAACCTTCTTTTCTTTAAAACATGACATCAAAAACACCTTGTAGATCCTAGATCGAGAGCCAAGAGGCTCTGATACCACATGTTAGTCCTAAATAACCTGATAGGACTTATGATCTTTTAAGCTGAGATTGTTTAGATCTTTATATCTAGGATTAACAATAACATTGAATATAATATATGTATAGCGGAATTAACATAAGAACAATGATATTGTAACAAGGTTTCTTCATTATCAAACACTCCAAGCCCCAATTATATTTGATCAGAATATAACGGTTACAACTAATCTGTAACAGGATCAAGTTACCTTGACCTTGAGGCTACACCACCACTATAGACGTCTACATCTCTAACTCTTGCACACACACACACACACATGTTTTTATATGTACTCACAAAACCTATGACCTGATATCTCTTTATATACTAGAGATATTGATAACGCCCAAATTATACATGTTTTCTATGGCGTTATTTGTATATATTTTATCATTTCTCGTGAACTTTCGATACTTATTAGTCTAAATTGCTTGCAGGTTCACTTGAAGACACTACTAGCTAAAACTCAAGAAATTACGCACTTTGAAAGACAAATACAAAGAGAAAAAATATTTCAAGCAAAAAGTATAAGATGTGCGCCGCACTCCACTATTGTACGCCGCACTTACCTATATTGCCGAAAACTGCCGCACTTATACCTAATTGCGCCGCACTTTCCATTTGATAAGAAGAAATAAATGAAGACTTTAATGCAAATGCATTAACACACTAAGTACTCCACACATATTACCTAGTAACCCACACTTCTTCAATCAACATTTAATACTATCGCATTTAATCACCAAGTGCGCCGCACAATTTCTTGTGTGCGCCGCACTTTTCACCCAAATTCAGCCTATAAATAGAGGACAAAATTTCACTTTTAAATCATTTCTCCCACTCCTCTAACATTCTACAAATCTTCTTCTTTACACACACACCAATCCTTTTGTCCCTCATCCATAAAAACACCAAAAAACACCACTACCTTTGAAGAATAAAAATCTAACGATCAAGAACGAAGACGGTTGTCAACTTAGTTATTGAAATAATGGAAGTTTATGTTAAGTCTACTTTTGTTATGAACTCCTTAGCCATGAGAGGCTAAATCTCTCATGACTACTCGATGATGTTATGATAATGAATAAGTGTTTGGTATGATATTGATCTCTTTAATCTCAAGCTTATGTTGCGATCCTATTATATCTTATCTTGTCAATTTTGCTTATCAACTTGAATTATATAATCATATTGGTATAGGTCGAAAGACCCGTTATGATCTATGTGGTTTTAAATATTTGTCTATGGTCTTTATCGTATGTACCGGGAAATCCACTTTCGTAAATTGATAAACAAATAAGCTTTGATATACTAGTAACTAAACTATTTGAGTGACATATTTGGTCTGGTTAACTAAATATAAGTCTTGGGTTAAAACAAGTTAGTTTGTGAAAACGTTTTCTGACGAGAAGTCCTTTTTATAAATTAATGCCCCATCTTTGAGGTCAAATCATTTCCTACACTTATAAGTTATTTTGAACTATTCGAGTAGTCATCCTTATTATCATTGGTAAAAATTAAAGTTACTTTTAAAATTGTTAAAGTCTATTTTCTTTCTGATTATTTGAACACTACTCAAATCCCTGTGAAACGACCTGGTCTTGCCTAAAAAGATTATACTACATATGTGGGTTATACTCAAGGTTATAAATAGCGTGAAGCGTGACGTAGCGGCATAGCCAAGCCTCAAGCTTTAGCGTGAGGCGTTGCGTCATAGCGTTTTTAATGCGTGACTCAAAGCGGCAAAAAATATTTATTGAGTGGTCAATAGTAGTAAGCTACTAGGCTTAAAATTGAGTTATAGAGTTACTAAGCCCGAATCTCATGCAACCCAAATCATAAATACTTGTAAATAAGCTCAAGTCCAATAAATATCTTTAAAAAATTCAAAAAATAAATAAATCTCTTAAAAGCTTCAAAAAAAGGTGCCACGCCTTGCGCTATAGCGCGCTATATCACGCCTTATCACGCTTTATTGCACGCCACGCCTAAAGACGACGCCTTAGCCTGTTTCGTAACGTGGAGGCTACGCCTCGCACTATAGCGCGCTATAGCGGCACTATTTAGAACCCTGGTTATACTTTTACCCGTATGTTTCCATATAATTATCCGGTATTTTTAGTCTTATAAATTTAAAGCTTTTAAAACATATCAAATTTTTTGGCTCCATTGCCGGGGATTTTTAAGCTGTTCTATAGTCAACTCTAGAAAATTATTTTAACTCCCCCTCTTTTTCAAAAAAAAAATCATCGTACAGTTTTCTGGCAAACTGACCCCAACCAAATTCTCCCTTGGATGCATACACGTGCTTCCAATTCTGAACTTGTTAAACCATTACCTGAACCTGAACGTACTCTGAATCGAAGACTTCGTCGACGAAACAGGAGAGTTCCTTTCAATCAAAGAAACAACCCACCTCAAAACCCGAGAGTTGTCTATCCGCCAATTCTCGACATCAACCACTTCTGTCACTTTCTCGTGATTCTCAAAAATCTCTATCCAATGGATGATGAACCCATGTGGGCTGCTGACCATGTTGTCGCACCAACTCCCGGTTCCGCAATCACTATTCCTGAAACCGCGAATGAATTTGCTATTAAAGGTAACCACTTGACTCTTGTCAAAGGAAACCAATTTGATGGCAGAACCAAAACCGATCCTCACAAACACATTCACGAATTCCTCGGAATCTGCGATATGTTCAAATACAGAGACACCAAAAATGAAGCCGTCCGCCTAATGATGTTTCCCCTATCACTAACCGGAGAAGCAAAAACATGGCTAGACGAACTCAACGAAGGAACTATCGAAACTTGGGATGAACTTCGAACCACTTTCATTAGCCGATTCTTTCCCCCAGCTCTTTTTGACCGACTCCTCGGAGAAATCCGAGCTTTCTCTCAACACGAAAATGAATCTTTAACCGATGCTTGGCTTCGTATGAAGGAAATGCTCTGAAACTGCCATGGTCACAATTTGTCCAAAGGCAATATTATCAAAATCTTCTATCACGGTCTCAGCGAAATAACCCAAGAAGTTCTTAATGCCGCAGCCGGTGGTATTTTCCTCTATAAAACACCAAATCAAGCTTATCAACTTCTCGAAGATAAAGTCTTACTCAAGCTCGACTGGGCTAAAAATCAAAAAACCAAATCAACTCTTAAGAAAACCGTTGCTTTCGCCGATGGAGGCAGCAGTAATTCCGATACTGACAAAATTATGGCCCGAATGGATGCCATGACCCTGAAAATGGATGCTCAGTACAAAGAACTCTAGTCCAAAGCTAAAAAAACTAAACCAGATCTTGATGAAAATGACATACCCATGTCTCGTGAAGAAGAGGCTAAATTCATGCATACTTTTCGTAAGACTCGTTTTTACAATGATTACCTTGATCGAGACTCAAATCGTGATAATTGGCGTTCAAACGAACGAAGTAGTTACAACCGAGACAACAACCGATCCAATACCGATGACAAACTTTATGATCTTCAAAAACAATTCAACGATTTCATGAAATCTCAGCAAACAACCAACGCTATCATCAAAGAAACATTTATGGACCTTAAAACCCAACTCGAAACCGTAGCCAAAAATGATCAAGCCTCAATCTAGAATCTTGAAACTAAGTTCGACAGACTTGCTGACAAGTAGTTTGGTCAACCTTATGGATCTCTTCCAAGTAACACTCAACCAAACCAAAAAGGACACAACTCCAAAACCTATCAACCACTGCAATCTCGTAATGAGCATGTGAATGCCATATTCACAAGAAGTGGTAAATCATATAACTAACTAGTTAACCCAAATAACCAACAAGACAATTCTGAAACCCCTATCAATTTTGATAGTGATGATGAAGAAGACGAACCTACACCACCACCAAAAACTCAAAATCCAAAACAAACCAAAGAAACTCCATTGCCTAAACCATATAAACCAAAAATTCCATATCCTCAACGCCTAAGGAAATAAAAAATGGAGGCCCAATATGGAAAATTTCTTGACATAATCCGCTCCGTCCGAATCAACGTACCTCTTATGGACGTTTTAGCTGGAATGCCTAATTATGGCAAATTTCTCAAAGAGTTAATAAGCAACAAACACAAGATCGAACAAAATTCTACCGATTTCTTAAGCGATGAAAGTTCAACAATGATCCAAAATAAAGTTCCACCAAAACTAGGAGACCCCGAAAGTTTTCTTATTCCATGCAATTTTAACAAAACTTTCTCTTGCAATGCCTTAGCTGACCTTGGTGCTAGCATTAACCTTATGCCATATTCATTATACGCAAAATTATCTCTTGAAACTCTTAAACCTACCAAAATAAGTATAAGATTAGCCGATAGATCATTCCAATACCCTGTTAGAATAGCTGAAAATATGCTCGTTGAAGTTGGTAAATTCACCTTTTCTGCTGATTTTGTCATTCTCGAAATGGAAGAAGATAGTAAAGTTCCCCTCATTTTAGGAAGACCATTTCTTCATACTGCTGAAGAAGTTATTCGAGTTAGATAGAAACAACTCAACCTTGGAGTTGGAACTGAACGAATGATTTTTAATATCGATTTCGCAACGAAGCATTCTTATTCGAACGATGATACCTGTTTCAGTATCGATGTTATCGATGAAATCCTAGAAGAAGACTTTGATGCTATTCTAAACGAAGGTAGTAAAATCCTTCATTCTATCAAAGGAACCCTTCTCGAAAAAGAAATCTTTGCTGAATTCGATGAATTCATGGCAATGAGTGCCAATGAAAACTCTGACTCTGAATCCGATACCGAAGAACTACAATTCAAGAAAATCACCATCAATACATATTATAAAATCAAAACATCTCACGAAGAACCTCTTACGGATGTCAAACTTAAATCTCTTCTTGATAATCTGGAATATGTATTCCTGGAAGAACCTTCTTTTCTTCCCGTTATCATATCATCTCAGCTTTCCCAAGAAAAGAAAAACAAACTTGTATCCGTCCTTAAAAAGCATAATTATATTTGAGAGAGCCGGTAATTTAGAAGCTCTAGAACTTGTTCTTAATCATCATTTACTAGACCGAAGCCTAATCTACTGCATATTATGAATTCCGCAACTCCCTGCGAGCACTCCTTTTAGTGCTAAGTTGCTGAAATCCCAAAGTTAAAAGAAGTTCTGTGCCAAGCCTTAGTTATCATATTTGGTATGAAAAAAAGGTATATGTGTGTTATAGTAGTTTAATGAAATAAAGGCTTATGTTTTGACACGTGAAGTTGTATCCGCTCCAAATACCAAGTTCCACCATTCGGTCAGGTTTATGTGTTAAGTGCAAGCCTATAGTAGCTGTCTAGATTATATCTGTGGAAATTGAGTGTCTTACAAATATACAACCCTACCTGAGTGGCTGAGTGAATTAAAAAAAACACTATTCCTATGCGAGGTGCTATGTTATATGTCTATGCCTGAAAAGTTACCTAATGTGCAATCTCGTATAAAATCTAATTTTCTCCACGTCACGATAAATGATTTTATTTTCTCGCTTCGATTGCTTGAGGGCAAGCAATAAGCTATGTGTGGAGAGATTTGATAACGCCAAAATTATACATGTTTTCTATGGCGTTATTTGTATATATTTTATCATTTCTCGTGAACTTTCGATACTTAATAGTCTAAATTGCTTGCACGTTCACTTGAAGACACTACTAGCTAAAACTCAAGAAATTAAGCACTTTGAAAGACAAATACAAAGAGAAGAAAAGATTTCAAGCTAAAGTACAAGATGTCCGCCGCACTCTACTATTGTACGCCGCACTTACCTATATAGCCGAAAACAGCCGCACTTATACCTAAGTGCGCCGTACTTTCCATCTGATGAGAGGAATTAATGAAGACTTTAATGCAAATGCATTAACACACTAAGTACGCCGCACATATTACCTAGTGTGCCGCACTTCTTTAATTAGCATTTAATACTATCGCATTTAATCACCAAGTGTGCCGCATAATTTCTTGTGTGCGCCGCACTTTTCACCCAAATTCAGCCTATAAATAAAGGACAAAATTTCACTTTCAAATCATTCCTCCTACTCCTCTCTCATTCTACAAATCTTCTTCTTCACACACACACACACACACCAATCCTTTTGTCCCTCATCTATAAAAACACCAAAAAACACAACTACCTTTGAAGAATAAAGATCTAACGATCAAGAACAAAGACGGTTGTCAACTTAGTTATTGAAATAATGGAAGTTTATGTTAAGTACTTTTGTGATGAACTCCTTAGCCATGAGAGGCTAAATCTCTCATGACTACTCGATGATGTTATGATAATGAATAAGTGTTTGGTATGATCTTGATCTCTTTAATCTCAAGCTTATGTTGTGATCCTATTATATCTTATCTTGTCAGTTTCGCTTATCAACTTGAATTATATAATCATATCGATATAGGTCGAAAGACCCGTTATGATCTATATGGTTTTAAATATTCGTCTATGGTCTTTATCGTATGTGCTAAGAAATCCACTTTCGTAAATTGATAAACAAATAAGCTTTGATATACTAGTAACTGAACTATTTGAGTGACACATTTGGTCTGGTTAACTAAATATAAGTCTTGAATTAAAACAAGTTAGTTTGTGAAAACATTTTCTGACGAGAAGTCCTTTTTATAAATTAATGCCCCATCTTTGAGGTCAAATCATTTCCAACACTTATAAGTTATTTTGAGCTATTTGAGTAGTCATCCTTATTATCATTGGTAAAAATTAAAGTTATTTTTTAAATTGTTAAAGTCTATTTTCTTTCTGATTATTTGAACATTACTCAAATCCCTGTGTAACGACCTGGTCTTGCCTGAAAATATTATACTACATACGTGGGTTATACTTTTACCCGTGTGTTTCCATATAATTATCCGGTATTTTCAGTCTTATAAATTTAAAGCTTTTAAAACATATCAAATTTTTTGGCGCCGTTTCTGGAGATTTTTAAGATGTTCTATAGTCAACTCTGGAAAATTATTTTAACTCCCCCTCTTTTTCAAAAAAAAAACCACCGTACAGTTTTCTGGCAAACTGACCCCAACCAAATTCTCCCTTGGATGCATACATGTGCTTCCAATTCTGAACTTGTTAAACCATTACCTGAACCTGAACGTACTCTGAATCGAAGACTTCGTCGACAAAACAGGAGAGTTCCTTTTAATCAAAGAAATAACCCACCTCAAAACCCGAGAGTTGTCTATCCAACAATTCTCGACATCAACCACTTCCGTCACTTTCTCTTGATTCTCGAAAATCTCTATCCATTGGATGATGAACCCATGTGGGCTGTTTACCATGTTGTCGCACCAACTCCTGGTTCTGCAATCACTATTCCTGAAACCGCGAATGAATTTGCTATTAAAGGTAACCACTTGACTATTGTCAAAGGAAACCAATTTGATCGCAGAACCAAAACCGATCCTCACAAACACATTCACGAATTCCTCAGAATCTGCGATATGTTTAAATACAGAGAAACCAAAAATGAAGCCGTCCGCCTAATGATGTTTCCCCTATTACTAACCGGATAAGCAAAAACATGGCTGGACGAACTCAACGAAGGAACTATCGAAACTTAGGATGAACTTCGAACCACTTTCATTAGCCGATTATTTCCCCTTGCTCTTTTTGACCGACTCCTCGGAGAAATCCGAGCTTTCTCTAAACATGAAA
This sequence comes from Tanacetum coccineum, assembly GCA_026074375.1. NCBI lineage: Eukaryota > Viridiplantae > Streptophyta > Magnoliopsida > Asterales > Asteraceae > Tanacetum > Tanacetum coccineum. The sequence goes on from BQNB010046598.1 coordinate 18,039, forward strand.
ATGAATCTTTAGTCGATGCTTGGCTTCGTATGAAGGAAATGCTCCGAAAATGCCATGGTCACAATTTATCCAAAGGCAATATTATCAAAATCTTCTATCACGGTCTCAGCAAAATAACCCAAGAAGTTCTTAATGCCGCAACCGGTGGTATTTTCCTCTTTAAAACACCAAATCAAGCTTATCAACTTCTCGAAGATAAAGTCTTACTCAAGCTCGATTGGGCTAAAAATCAAAAAACCAAATCAACTCTTAAGAAAACTATTGCTTTCACCGATGGAGGCAGCAGTAATTCAGATACTGACAAAATTATGGCCCGAATGGATGTCATGACCCTGAAAATAGATACTCAGTACAAAGAACTCTAGTCCAAAGCTAAAAAAACTAAACCCGATCTTGATGAAAATGACATACCCATGTCTCGTGAAGAAGAGGCTAAATTCATACAAACTTTTCGTAAGACTCGTTTTTACAATGATTACCTCGATCGAGACTCAAATCGTGATAATTGGCGTTCAAACGAACGAAGTAGTTACAATCGAGACAACAACCGATCCAATACCAATGACAAACTTTATGATCTTCAAAAACAATTCAACGATTTCATGAAATCTCAGCAAACAACCAACGCTTTCGTCAAAGAAACATTTATGGACCTTAAAACCCAACTCGAAACCGTAGCAAAAAATCATCAAGCCTCAATCTAGAATCTTAAAACTAAGTTCGACAGACTTGCTGACAAGCAGTTTGGTCGACCTTCTGGATCTCTTCCAAGTAACACTCAACCAAACCCAAAAGGACATAACTCCAAAACCTATCAACCACCGCAATCTCGTAATGAGCAGGTGAATGCCGTATTCACAAGAAGTGGTAAATCCTATAACCAACTAGTTAACCCAAATAACCAACAAGACAATTCTGAAACCCCTGTCAATTTTGATAGTGATGATGAAGAAGATGAACCTACACCACCACCGAAAACTTAAAGTCCAAAACAAACTAAAGAAACTCCATTGCCTAAACCATATAAACCAAAAATTCCATATCCTCAACGCCTAAGGAAATAAAAAATGGAGGCCCAATATGGAAAATTTCTTGACATAATCTGCTCCGTCCGAATCAACGTACCTCTTATCGACATCTTAGCTGGAATGCCTAATTATGGCAAATTTCTCAAAGAGCTAATAAGCAACAAACACAAGATCGAACAAATTTCTACCGCTTTCTTAAGTGATGAAAGTTCAACAATGATCCAAAATAAAGTTCCACCAAAACTAGGAGACCCCAGAAGTTTTCTTATTCCATGCAATTTTAACAAAAATTTCTCTTGCAATGCCTTTGCTGACCTTGGTGCTAGCATTAACCTTATGCCATATTCATTATACGCAAAATAATCTCTTGAAACTCTTAAACCTACCAAAATAAGCGTAAGATTAGCCGATAAATCATTCCAATACCCTGTTAGAATAGCTGAAAATATGCTCGTTGAAGTTGGTAAATTCACCTTTTCTGCTAATTTCATCATTCTCGAAATAGAAGAAGATAGTAAAGTTCCCCTCATTTTGGGACGACCATTTCTTCATACTGCTGATGAAGTTATTCGAGTTAAACAGAAACAACTCAACCTTGGAGTTGGAACTGAACGAATGATTTTTAATATCGATTCCGCAATGACGCATTCTTATTCGAACGATGATACCTATTTCAGTATCGATGTTATCGATGAAATCCTAGAAGAAGACTTTGATTCTCTTCTAAACGAAGGTAGTAAAATCCTTCATTCTATCAAAGGAACCCTTCTCGAAAAAGAAATCTTTGTTGAATTCGATGAATTCATGGCAATGACTGCCAATGAAAACTCTGACCCTGAATCCGATACCGAAGAACTACCATTCAAGAAAATCACCATCAATACAGATTATAAAATCAAAACATCTCTCGAAGAACCTCCTACGGATCTCGAGCTTAAACCTCTTCTTGATAATCTGGAATATGTATTCCTGGAAGAACCTTCATTTCTTCCCATTATCATATCATCCTAGCTTTCCCAAGAAAAGGAAAAAAACTTGTATCCATCCTTAAAAAGCATAATTATATTTGAGAGAGCCAGTAATTTAGAAGCTATAAAACTTGTGCTTAATCATCATTTACTAGACCAAAGCCTAATCTACTGCATATTATGAATTCCACAACTCCCTGCGAGCACTCCCTTTAGTGCTAAGTTGCTGAAATCACAAAGTTAAATGAAGAAGTTCTGTGCCAAGCCTTAGTTATCATATTTGGTATGAAAAAGGTATATGTGTGTTATAGTAGTTTAATGAAATAAAGGCTTATGTTTCGGCACGTGAAGTTGTATCTGCTCCAAATACCGAGTACTGCCCTTCGGTCATGTTTATGTGTTAAGTACAAGCCTATAGTAGCTGTCTAGATTATATCTGTAGAAATTGAGTGTCTTAAAAATATACAACCCTACCTGAGTGGCTGAGTGAATTAAAAAAAACACTATTCCTATGCGAGGTGCTATGTTATATGTCTATGCCTGAAAAGTTACCTTATGTGCAATCTCTTATAAAATCTAATTTTCTCCACGTCACGATAAATGATTTTATTTTCTCGCTTTGATTGCTTGAGGGAAAGCAATAAGCTAAGTATGGAGGGATTTGATAACGCCCAAATTATGCATGTTTTCTATGGTGTTATTTGTATATATTTTATCATTTCTCGTGAACTTTCGATACTTAATAGTCTAAATTGCTTGCAGGTTCACTTAAAGACACTACTAGCTAAAACTCAAGAAATTACGCACTTTGAAAGACAAATACAAAGAGAAGAAAAGATTTCAAGCTAAAAGTACAAGATGTGCGCCGCACTCCACTATTGTACGTCGCAATTACCTATATAGCCGAAAACCGTCGCACTTATACCTAAGTGCGCCGCACTTTCCATCTGATGAGAAGAAATAAATGAAGACTTTAATGCAAATGCATTAACAAACTAAGTACGCCACACATATTACCTAGTGTGTTTCACTTCTTCAATCAACATTTAATACTATCGCATTTAATCACTAAGTGCGCCGCATAATTTCTTGTGTGTGCCGTACTTTTCACCCAAATTCAGCCTATAAATAAAGGACAAACTTTCACTTTCAAATCATTCCTCCCACTCCTCTCTCATTCTACAAATCTTCTTCTTCACACACACACACACACCAATCCTTTTGTCCCTCATCTATAAAAACACCAAAAAACACAACTACCTTTGAAGAATAAAGATCTAACGATCAAGAACGAAGACGGTTGTCAACTTAGTTACTGAAATAATGGAAGTTTATGTTAAGTCTACTTTTGTGATGAACTCCTTAGCCATGAGAGGCTAAATCTCTCATGACTACTCGATGATGTTATGATAATGAATAAGTGTTTGGTATGATCTTGATCTCTTTAATCTCAAGCTTATGTTACGATCCTATTATATCTTATCTTGTCAGTTTTGCTTATCAACTTGGATTATATAATCATATCGGTATAGGTCGAAAGACCCGTTATGATCTATGTGGTTTTAAAGATTTGTCTATGGTCTTTATCGTTTGTGTCAAGAAATCCACTTTCGTAAATTGATAAACAAATAAGCTTTTATATACTAGTAACTGAACTATTTGAGTGACACATTTGGTCTGGTTAACTAAATATAAGTCTTGGGTTAAAACAAGTTAGTTTGTGAAAACATTTTCTGACGAGAAGTCCTTTTTATAAATTAATGCCCCATCTTTGAGGTCAAATCATTTTCAACACTTATAAGTTATTTTGAACTATTCGAGTAGTCATCCATTATCATTGGTAAAAATTAAAGTAACTTTTAAAATTGTTAAAGTCTATTTTCTTTCTGATTATTTGAACACTACTCAAATCCCTGTGGAACGACCTGGTCTTGCCTAAAAAGATTATACTACATACGTGGGTTATACTTTTACCCATGTGTTTCCATATAATTATCCAGTATTTTCAGTCTTATAAATTTAAAGCTTTTGAAACACATCATATATTTAGGTTTACAAAGGGATTAACATTAGACAATTAAATCTTTTAAACATTTAACTTGATCTTCTGTTATCTTCTATCTTCTTAAGGAGATCTTCCAGAATCTTAATATTCTCCTACATCTTGTAGAATTCTTTAATGACGATTTGTAACAACCCGAGTTTCACGACGCGTATGACGATCGCGAATTCGACGTCATAATTATTATTTTATAAATTCATGTGAGCGAACGTTGACATTTAAAATTTTATTTGTCGTAAATAATTATTTTCGTATTTTAATAGGAACGGAAATTTAAAATATTTGTTGACGTTTCGCGGGTCACCGTTTGACCGCGTGTTAGTTAAACGTTTTAATCAACGTAAAAAATTTCAACGCATCTCGTTATTATTTTTAAGATCGTAAACTTATTATTTTTATGAATGTCGTCATTTTGTACTTTGTCTTGAGCCAGATTTGTGTTTTAAAATGTATACGTTTTATTAAATATTTTAAATCAATAAAAGTGTGACGGAAAATAAAATTGGTCACGAAAATATAAACCCGAGCCTTGGGTCAGTGGCCTAACGAAACAAATGGCCCTTGTACTAAAAATATAAGAACTTTAAGATGGAGAGACTAAAGGTGGCAAGTAGTCAAACTTATTTTCTATAAATACCACCACAACACACACTTATAAACTCTTTACAAAAATTTTATTCTCTCCCTCCCCTCCTTACTATATCCGGCCGACCACCACACCACAAACGCCATCACTACCGCTTTATTTCCGACATGTATAACGATCCAACTATATTTCTTTAATCCTCTCATTAAGGCCTACTTTTTCATATAAGAAAAACATACATGCAATGGGTTTTGAAGAAAATGTATTTTCGGTTTGGCTCATGATGTTTCGAGCTAGGAGAGTATTTAAAAGGGTTAGATTAGTGATATGACCAAGTGGGTTTTGTCGAAAATGGTTTGGGTCACTCGTTTGGGTTGCGTCCACGGGTTCGAACCACAAGGAGGCCGAAACCAACACCTTGTGTGTTGTTGTAAGTACCCTCGTCATGTTTATCTCATTGTTTCGTTTGTTTCGCTTTTAATTTGATTTCGTATGTTATAAGTGATGAGGTCCGACACTTGCGTTGGTTAGAGTGGATTGTGAATGGGTTGATTAATTGAAGGAGATAGGTTATCTAGGCGTATTTTGATGTCGTTGTGAGGTGAAAATGAAGTTTGACAAGTTTTGTAAAAGTTAATTTCGAGCAGAAACTTTGGCACACAAAACGAGGTTCAAAAATTTATAAAAACTAATTTTTGATGTTGAAATATGATAGAGTTCGTCATAATGTACGTTTCGATAATTCAAACGTCCTGTAACTCCTAATAACGAAGAAGTTATGACCGATCAAAGTTTGGAAATTTTATAAATTTCCAAACAGCTATTTTGCAAAAGTATACATTCTGATCCGATTTTCAATGGCGATTTTGGGCACTTTCGAGTCCGTTTCTGCCTTCCGGCGAAACACGAAAGTTGTCCGGAATGACGTTTTTTATAAAATCTCTTTTTTTATCAAAGTCACGAAAACGTGATATAGCGGGTCAAAACCGATGGTCAAACTGCTGCGTTTTTATTAAAAATACAAGTTCCTGCAGAAACTTGCAGGGGCATTTTGGTTATTTTCTGTCGAGATTCAGGTCTCGGCTAAAACTAAAAAGTTGTCCGGAATATCGTTTCGCATAAAATCTCTTCTTTGTCTGATTTGGGTAAAAATATATATAATTATAAAAGTTAAAGAAAGTCAAATATTGACTTATATATATAATTATAAAAGTCAAAGAAAGTCAAATGTTGACTTTTAAAAGTCAACGGGTTAATATAAGACTTATTGAATGTTTATAAAAATAATAAACACTATTATTTTTACGAGTATAACAAATTAGACTTAACGAGTTTTATGAACGGATATAATTCTAAAAATAGTAACATACTAGACATAATCCCGATATGGGTAATTAATAACCAAGTTGAAAGTCAAAAGTTCGACGCGATAAATAAATATTTTATAAATATAACTGGATGCCGAGAATTACTAAAAGTTGTAACTTTCCGAAAATAGTAACTTTCAAAAATAGAAAAAGTTCTTTAAAATAGAAAGTATTCGATTAAGCGATGTATGATGTAAATAAAAGAACAATCGTAAACCACTAATATTGTGAGAGGTTTTAGGATCTAAGGGTGGCGCAAGTGGACTTTTCATCACAAGTGGAATATATATATATATATATATATATATATATATATATATATATATATGATTTTGTTGATACGATGAACGCATCGTTGATTATACTTTTCGATATAGTAATCGAACGACTCTAATTATAGGTCGTGATCGCGTTTGTGGATTTTCGTGCTAGACTTTATTGTTTAATCATCGGCTTTTGATCAAGGTGAGTTCATAGCCTCGCTTTTAAAGTTTTCAATGTTTTTAACTCCGCGAGGGGGATATATTGCTTGTTTTGTGAAATTGAACGCAAACTGTTTTGATACTTGAATATGATTCCTTCACTACTGAGTATATGCCTTTTTGCTGTGTGACCGTTAGTTACCATGTGTTGGTGAACGCTAATGCATTAAATAGATCTATTGGGTTTGACAACCCTGTCCGGGGTTTGAATCCGTTGGGACCACCCTGTCAAACGGACATTTTGTGGTTAGTATTAGGAGAAGTGACATACTTCTCGGACATAATTTTGTCCTACGGGAATGAATGTGTTAAGTTTCGGTACACGGGCTCTTTAGTTGGAAATCACTATTTTTATAAGTTGACTTACGAGCCAACGTTATACGTTTTGTGGAACCCAAAATATGCGTTCTATGTGTTAATTGTAAACTCGATGAATTCACTCAACGTTTTATTGACTTTTTAAGCATGTAGCTTAGGTTAATTTCTGTTGATGGCTGGATGGGACGGAACGCGGATATCAAGGATGGTGCCTCGGTGAAGTTGTGTCATAAATTAAAAATAATGTTTTTAGAAATCAAGTCGTGTTGTGACTTTTAGAAACAATTTTTCTACGTTGGTATTGGGACCTATGTAACTCTGATCTTTCTAATAAATGAAATTATGTTTTATAAACGTATCTTTGAACGTTTACTAGGACTCGTGTGCATGTATTATGAAGTAACACTCCAATCGTTGTATTCTACTGCGTATCGCATTTTGGGGGTGTTACAGAGTGGTACCAGAGCACGAGTTGTAGTGAACTAAGTCGTTTTACAAAACATGGACTACAACTGTTTTTGGAAAAAAATTCACGAGTCCTTCACCGTTGTCTGATATCCGCGCGCGCATCATTCTCGGTCCTTAGAAGCCTTATGTGGTATATTTGATTGCATATTATGTGCGTAACAAGTGGTTGACACTTGGTACAAGTAATAATTATATATACGAATATACATATATATATATACGACATCCATTCTATGGTATGCGATTATATATATCTTGATATTCGCTTCTTGCGAAGAGTTTAACTTCTTTAAACATTTCGATGCGATATGATAAAAATTATTTTGATACGTGATGAAAACATCGTTGTTATACGATTATCTTCGAAATTTTTTCGCAAACTTTACTTTGTTATCTCTTGATGTCGAGACTCGGCTTAGTTTTCGATCCCACTTGAAAATTTTACTAATTGATTTTGAATTTGAACGCTCTTCTTATTGATTTTGATTCGCATATGTTGTTTCGTAATCTATCATTTTGAGATTTTCCTGTTAATGGGAGTATGACTTTTATATGTCATCCCATGAACCTTCATTGTTTTGTAAAACGGTTATTAACTTATTTCTGCGTAATGCGTCGTTTGGAAACGTCTATCTTTGAAGCCTCCGAATAAAGTTGGTGTGTTGTGCTTTGATTTTATCGTATCGACCTCTACTTAGAAAGTCATGAAATGCTTGTGTTTGATTGGATTTTAAAATGGATTGTACGGCAGTTTGTAACTAGCAGGTTGTGGGGTTGATTGTGAATTATTTTTGGTCTTAAGGCACCTGAGAAATCCAATATGAATGTGGGCATATGTCTTAAGTGTATGTGGTTCTTTGGATGGGGTCATATCTCCTCCGGATGAGTGAGATATCATCGTTTTTCTAAAACTAGTCAAATCTGGTATACTATTGGGAAAAGAAGTATAACTTCATATTTTTGTAATAACCTTTCAAAAAGAAAATTTAGGTACCTGTAGAAGACTCTTAGGGCTATCACCTCCAATTGGTTTCACATCAAAAGCATCAATAAGTTTCAAATTACACTCGTTTTCGTAAACTACAAAAAAATTGTCAAAATTTCTTTGGGGACTACTTTGGGATAGCAGCTTGTTGTGTATGTTTTAAAATATTTGTGGAAACCTATAGATTGTTTAAGACTCAGATTGTTTAGATCTAATCGAGGATAATGATAACGTAGGCGGAGTATTCAAACATAGAATCAATATTATCATAACAAGGTTTTACCAAACATTCCAAGCCCCGATATTATTTGATCATAACAGTACGGTTACATCAATGAACTGTAACAGGGATCAAGGAAAACCTTGATTACCTTGAGGCTAAACCAACTAAACCCTAGGCATCCACTTAGATGACTTGACACCTAGAACACACTCACACTTTTCTGGTGTTTACATCTTTGACACACTTAAAACAATATCTCGGGATCTCTTTATATAGTTGAGTCCATCTAGATTTACAAGGGAAAATATAATTGTATAAGGAAACTAAATCTTATAATTCTTTAATAAACTTTATCTTTATCTTCAAGAATCATTTCTTTTGGAATCTTTTATCTTTGGTAGAATAAACTCCACCAGCTTGTAGAATTTCATAATGCTAGATTCAGTCCTTATGTTTCATTCTTGTTTTGTCATATCAACTCAAATATAATTCCCAACAATCTTCCCTTAGTTGATAATGAGAAAACCAAATAAGCACGAACTTCCCCTGAAGTTAATATACGAATGAAAACTTCTTCCCCTTTTTGTCAATATCAAATAGGAGACTAAAGTATGCAACTTTGATCTTCACAGCTACGAACCAATATTACACTTCTAATCTAATTATTCCAATGACCCAAATTGCCCTCCATTACGCACCATAAGAAAAATGAACTTGAGAAGTGGAAACTTAAACTAGCAGTAGTAATAATAACTAGCAGTAGTAGAAACCTTCACCTTATGTGGTACATATAAATGGTTAAACATTTTAACATTAAGCTTCCCCTGAAACCCATATGTTAACCATTTCTTGAATCTTTAATTTTGTAAGCTCTATGTAATGATTACTAATGAAGAAAACTAATTATAACGAACTTGATGCTGAAGTAGAATAACCCAAACTTGTGTCTTATATCTTGCACTATCCACGTGACTTCGAATGTATACCCAAACCGATGTATAGGGAGACCGCAATCTCTTGACAATTTATCCTCATCTTCTATGAGACACATAACCAAAGTGATAGCAAATGTGAGCATTGAGCACCATAAGAAAAATCACACACCTTTGCTAGATTTGTCAATTCTTCGTCACACCGTTTCTAAGAACGAACAAGTTACCTCCAAATGTTGTAAGCCATTTGAGATATGATAAGAACGCGTACCTAAGTAATTCCACTTCATCGTCAAATAGGTGATAATTAAACATCTTCGTAATCAATTGAACAAATAAAACAAGCCATTAAATATTTTAAGCACATTTAAATCTGTCTTAAATACCTCTTGAATCTGTGTGTAACAAATCCAAAACCATACTCTTCTGTGTGTGTTATCCTTCACTGTTGTGTGCGAGAACAAAAATCATATACTGTCCGATATCGGACATAACTGACAGCATAAACTCATTTATCGGACGAAACTAGGAGTATAAACATCTTTTCTCGGACAAAGAAAGCAGTACAAATACGTGTATAAGGCTGGTAGTAGAAACAATATTAATCATCAAACAGTAGTAACTGTTTCTTTCATACTTTTAAACCACGAAGCAGTACTAACCAATCTTGTACAGGAATAGCATAAACTTTGAAGCCCATCAATGATAGAACTTGGCCCAAATAAATCACATCCAATCAGATCAATAATGAAGCTTAGAAATCTTCACGTCAACAGCAACAAACCTAAACATCAAAAACCTGCTGCTTCTTCTTCTAAAACAAAGAAAACCTTCTTGAACCTGTCTTGTAGATATCGTCATCAATGGAAACAAACTCTAAACAGTAGGGTTTGTTAAACCCTAATAATCAGCGAATCCCTTGATAATCAAGAACCGATCACAGCAGCTTAAACACTTCTTGTTTAGCATATTAGGGTTTGTTGGGAACCCAAATAATACTGAATATCTCCTACTGCCAACCTGTTACTGCTGCTTCGTTTCCTCTAAACTCGAACACAAGCACAACAGCTTTCTTATTTTCTTGATGTCGACAACCTGTTAGGGTTTTGAAAATCCCTTATCTGCTTCGAAAATCTTAACTTGATAACCAGAAATCCTAAACTGTTGTCGATAATCTGTTGTGACTTCTCTAACGATCACATAGTGCTAACTGCTCCACTTGCACAAAACCTTTTTAGGGTTTTGTGTACTTGCGTTAAGGATCGAATAAGCACCAATTAATCAGACCAAAAATATGTAATGATAGAACCAATCGAATTAACAAGCAGCGAAATATGATCATCACGAAACACCATGCTGCCAACATGAATTTTTCCATTATTATTGTATTAGGGTTTGCAAAAACCCTACTTGCATCAAATCAGCGAATCACCAAAAACAAAAAATTCTACCATTTTCACTTCATGGACACGACATCAAAAACAACCTTGTAATCATCCTAGATCGAGAGCCACGAGGCTCTGATACAATTGTTGATCCCAAACCTAGATCAATTCCTTAGGTTGTCTAAGGTTAAATTACCTTGGATAAATCCAAAATAACTTGTTGTAGAAACTTTGTATGTATATTAAAGTGTATGCGAAATCTACACCTTAATACCTAGAAGTATTATGAATAAAATAGTAATCTTGAACAAACAAAGATATAACCAAACGCTCCAATATTATTAGATCAATAATACGAGTACTCTTCACTTAGTACTAGGGTTTACAACCTTGAAGCTTTTCTTAATCGACTTTGACAACTATAAAGACTTATATGCAAAACTGATATATCAACTAATGCCCTAGAGCCTCCTTTTATAGACTAAGGAGTCCTAGTCGGCTTACAATACATTCCTAAGATATCTTAACCTTTTCTAAACATAAACGTAATCTTTTAAATAAATACATTATGTATATCTTGTACATAAATATCCCAATACTTATCTTCACAAGTATTCTTGTTCTCCAAACAATCTTTATCTCTTTAATTCGTCTTTATCCTCTTGACAGTAGAAAGTCTTCAAACATAGAATCAATATTATCATAACAAGTATGCTCTGATACCAATTTTGAAAACCTAATGATCCTTGTAGCTTTAGTTTGTTAAGAACTAATATAGGATAATGATAACATATGCGGAATATTCAAACATAGAATCAATATTATCATAACAAGGTTTTACCAAACATTCACCACAACCCCAATAACTGTAACATGATCAAACAAACAGCCAATGAATCAAGTAAAAACCATACCTTGATTAAATGTCGTGACTTCCAAATAATCAAAAGCTCGTCCAAACGAAGATCAATATCAGATACATCTAAATTCGTTCTTTAGATTCATACCACTTTACAAGCTTTTCACTAATAACATGGACCTTCTCTTCAAAAAGACGACATAAAGCTGAATCTGATGCAACGTATAGTCCTCAATTCACTTATGATTTTCTTACCAAACGACACAAACAATAATTACAAATAATATAAAACCCTAGATTAGGGTTTCGTTGAATCCCTGCTGCTACTTTTACTATCGTCAATTGTTAGAACCATAAAACCATTGTTGTCAATCGTTTTAGATGCATGTACTAATCAACAACTACTCTTCAAACAGAATTAAGGTTTTCCAATACCCTAGCAGTCATACGTGGGTGATTTTTCACAACAGGTTTGCACCCATGATTTGACATAGCACTAGCCTTCTCCTTACTCTTATTAACCAGGATTGACTTCACCATAAAACCTTAACCACGATGAAAAGAGCAGCCAACAAAGAAATCTAAGTCAAATCACGAACTGAGAAGATTCAGATCTTTAGATCTGATATAATAGAACACACCAAGGACGTGAAACCCTTCATTAAGAAAACCAAAATCTATTCTTGTTGCTTTATCGATATAGGGTTTGGAAACCCTAGTTTCACCGAGTTTGCTTGTTCACCAAAAACCAGAAACTCAAATCCCTTTTTCTTTATAAATTCAACAAAAATATAACCTTGTAAGATCCTAGATCGAGAGCCACGAGGCTCTGATACCAATTGTGGAAACCTATAGATCGTTGTAGCTCTAGTTTGTTAAGAACTAATCTAGGATAATGATAACATAGGCGGAATATTCAAACATAGAATCAATATTATCATAACAAGGTTTTACCAAACATTCCAAGCCCCAATATTATTTGATCAGAACAATACGGTTACATCAATGAACTGTAACAAGGATCAAGAAAAACCTTGATTACCTTGAGGCTAAAACTACCAAATAGTAATTCGTCCCTCCTTTTTCTTCAAAAAAACACGACACAAAAACATCTTGTTGATCCTAGATCGAGAGCCACGAGGCTCTGATACCAATTGTGGAAACCTATATATCATTTAAGACTTAGATTGTTTAGATCTAATCTAGGATAATGATAACATAGGCGGAGTATTCAAACATAGAATCAATATTATCATAACAATGTTTTACCAAACATTCTAAACCCCAATATTATTTGATCAGAACAATACTGTTACATCAATGAACTGTAACAGGGATCAAGAAAAACCTTGATTACCTTGAGGCTAAACCAACTAAACCCTAGGCATCCACTTAGAGGACTTGACGCCTAGAACATACTCACACTTTTTTGGTGTTTACATCTTTGACACACTTAAAACAATATCTAGGGATCTCTTTATATAGTAGAGTTCATCTAGATTTATAAGAGAAAACATAATTGTATAAGGAAACTAAATCTTTTAATTTTTTAATAAACTTCATCTTTATATTCAAGAATCATATATTTTGGAATCTTTTATCTTTTGTAGAATAAACTCCACCAGCTTGTAGAATTCCATAATGCTAGATTCAGTCATTATGTTTCATTCTTGTTTTGTCTTATCAACTCAAATATAATTCCTAACAATATTTTGGTCTATGAAGACTTGGGAAACTAGACTAGGAGATATAGAAACCACGTAGGTACATGTAGGAATTCGGATGGAGTCATATTGACACCCGACGAATGAGATATCGTAGAAATGGCAAAACCAGCAAAAAAAATTTTTTTTGATTCAGACCGGAATTTGAATGAGTAACAAGTTTAAAAACTTATATAGAAACACCTAAATATGTAATACTGTAAGTTCTAGATATTGAACAAACTTAGATTTAAGCGGTCGTTTATGCTTTTGCGGACTCACAGTTTAGGAAATACACTCAATTTAGTAGAGCGATAAAATTTTGGAAAATGGCGGCTTGATAAATGGGGGTAAAATGGTAATTTTACCTTGGATACAAAAAATTTGGGCAGTGGGCCCTATGTTTCTGGAAAATAGACTCGAAATACTTTCCGTAGACGAAAACCTCATACTTTTATCGTTCACGTACTAGTAAGTAGGAGGATTCCAAGATTTAGGTCCATTCGATTAAGGATTTTTATTGCCTCAGAGTTTTATCTTGTCACCGGCGTGGTGATCGTGCATTCTTTAGCTATTACTTTCGATTTAGAACTCTAGGAGAGTTCATGTATACGTAGTTTATGTATTGGAAACTTAGAACCATTACGGTTGAATGTACTGGCTTTGAAAGCCAACGATGTATCCCTATTTGGAAAAATTGGTATGTATGTATGTTATTCTCGGCGTTGCTATTACAATTGTTGTAATCGTTCTCGGTTATGAGTTAGGAGGAGATGTCTTTGTATAGGTTGTACTATGAGTGAAGCCTGGAGGTCGTTGTTACCCCTGAGGCACTCGGCTTGTGTGAGATTAATTTGACCCCGAGTGTTGGGTGACTTCAATTGGCGAATCTTTCGCATATGTATATTACTTGCTTGTATAATCCATGAGTGGGTATTATTTTTGAAACTTGTTGTGATCGTTGACCAAACTGTATTCAATGATGTTTTGTGATTTGATGATTTTTAAACTGTGAATTGCAATAACGAATTTGTGTGTTGAACGAATGTCGTTGCGCAAATCATATTGACTATGTTGTATAAATTGTTTGAGTAAACCATGGAAAAATGTGTTTTCAAATTTCATAAACTGACCCTATGGTGTCCAATAAAATTTTCTTTTCAAAAAAAACATTTTTCTTTTTAAATAATAAGAATGGAAGGTAGTGCTATCTTCTTTTCTTTCTTTTGAAATAACTTGATTTTTACACTTTAAAAATTTTCTTGAAATTAATTTACGCATGTAGCGTATGGAAAAGAAACGTTTTGACGAGGAAGGACATGATGTCGTTTGGTCTTCAATTATGCATAACCTGATCAACTATGCATAATTTAGGAAGAACCGCGCTATGTCGGATAAATTGTCACCATTAAAACGTTTGGTAATTGAGATAAATGTTTGGGTCAAGCTTTCGGAAGGAGAAAATATTTTTACCATACTACGGATACTTGTGCAAGTAACCCTATTCTTATCGACTGCATGGAGAGAGTCTCATGCGAGTCATTATGACCAATTCGTTCTGAAGCAGAAATACCTAAGGTATTGTTCGGAACGAGTGTGTCTAGAAAGGAGTGATGTTTAGTTCGTAGTATTTAAGAGCGGTGATTGTTATGAAGACGCGTCGAGACCAAGTATAGTCGGTGTGCTAGTAAGCAATGGTAGATTTGAGCTACCAAGGGTGTAAACCTGATATCGACACTGAGAAGAGATCCTCTTGAAGATGTCAAGATTCCTAAGGTGGGTGGAAGCTGAGAAGGTCAATTCCGAGGTTGGAAATAAGAAATGGAGAAGACTTCTCTTACGTGAGATGTGTGTTGCCTTTGACGTATCAACTGATGGTCGTGAAGAAAATTCTTTTTATCTCCCGTCAATGAGAGTAGTGGTAGTGTAGTTGTGGCATACCTTAATCGTCAAGGATTTTAATGAGACACTATACGATACTTGACCTATGGTTAAGTATAGTGGCCCTTACTCCAGGACATGACAACCCAAGGGCGTAAAGAGTGGCGAATTGATTGAGATTATAGCTAAATGGTAACGTCGGTTTCCATTACTGGATGAACAACCAAAATAACCAACGTCTTAAGTCGAGCGGTATTAAATTAGGAATGCGAGTATTTCGACTTGATGATTTGATTCATTAGTGATGCTACGCGATGAGATGGGACAAAGCCAACGATGCTAGTCATCATGAAGAAACATTGAAATTTTTTATTTTCGTCGAACAAGTAATAAGTCCATGATGCTCATTGTTTTCTTAATTGATTTTGATTTGTCATTTGACATTATGTGTTGTAGCGGGATTGTCGCCGCCGAATTATGTGGAATATGTGCTATATGTGTTATGTGCTTTAAATGGTAGTGAGCGTTCATGTCACTTTTTCGTGGCCAGTGATGCGGTTTAGGATGTAAGCGAATGGGTGTAATCGCCCAAGTGAGAATTTAGGATGTAATAAGGTGGGTGGACATCGCCAAAGGTCTTGTTGACGATTGTGGCTTGAAGTACCCATGAGAGTGAGTGTAGACCAATTAGAATTAGCCGTGTTTATGTTGGAATTATCGTCGAGGTGGCTTGACTTTGTGGCAAGCTCGGTACGATGAGGAAAATGTGACCGGAGGGGTATAAACCTAAGTGTTAGAATGAATAATTATGCCAAAAGCTTCAAAGGGAAGCGAATACGATATGTGATAATAATCGCCAATGCTTGGTTGAGAGTGGGCGTGATGAATGCCTTTGTATGAGGCCAATTCATCGAGTCATCATGTAAAAGATGGCGAGCGTACAATAGGTACTTATGTGATTATGTGGGCATGTGTAACAATATCGTAAGATAATTAGGAGATCTAATGTGTTTCGGATTATTTTTCGCAACCAGTGAGGCATTATTGGATGAGACCAGAAGGGCGACATGTGTATTTTGGTTTTGAATAATGATGAGTATTTTGGTTTGGATAATGATATAAGTATATATATCGAATTTGATTATTTACGTCTATCTTGGTTTTAGTTAGCGACGTATGTTTTGCATTTTTGGTAACGAAGCATATTCTTGGTTTGAAATATTGGTATAATTCCGTATTTGAGTACGACATATACTTTGATTTTAATTAACGACGTAAGTTTCAGCCTTGGTTTTGATAAGCCAGGTGCGCTTGGTTTTGTTGTTTATATGATCCCCAACTAAGTTTGGATTGATAATCCATTTTAGAAAATTTCTCGGGAGAACGACGTAATAATTATTTTAATCGGATATATTCCGTGACGTATATTGTCTCTTATGAAGAACGCGACTATAAAAGTTAGAACGACGTGATTTGGTTTTGTTGAATATATCTTCGCGACATGTTTTGCCTCTTATAATAAGAGCCTCCATGATTGTATTTTTATCTTGTTGGTATAATTACCATTTGTTTTGTTGACTTTCCATCCGGAATAGTCAGAGCGAGTATTATATCGAGTAATTTTTGCGTTTGAGCACATGAGACCGTCCAATCGCAAGGAAACCGTCTCACCGTAAGAGAAATCAAGACGAGTAGGAAGGATGAGCACCGGGACGGCGCTCCCTTAAGGTGGGTGGAATGTAACAACCCGAGTTTCACGACGCGTATGACGATCGCGAATTCGACGTCATAATTATTATTTTACAAATTCATGTGAGCGAACGTCGACATTTAAAATTTTATTTGTCGTAAATAATTATTTTCGTATTTTAATACGAACGGAAATTTAAAATATTTATTTTTGACGTTTCGCGAGTCACCGTTTGACCGCTTGTTCGTTAAACGTTTTAATCAACGTAAAAAATTTCAACGCATCTCGTTATTATTTTTAAGATCGTAAACTTATTATTTTTATGAATGTCGTCATTTTGTAATTTGTCTTGAGCCGGATTCGTGTTTTAAAATGTATTCGTTTTATTAAATATTTTAAATCAATAAAAGTGTGACGGAAAATAAAAATGGTCACGAAAATATAAACCCGAGCCTTGGGTCGGTGGCCTAACAAAACAAATGGCCCTTGTACTAAAAATATAAGATGGAAGGACTAAAGATGGCAAGTAGTCAAACTTATTTTCTATAAATACCACCACAACACACACTTATAAACTCTTTACAAAAATTTTATTCTCTCCCTCCCCTCCTTACTATATCCGGCCGACCACCACACCACAAACGCCATCACCACCGCTTTATTTCTGACATGCATAACGATCCAACTATATTTCCTTAATCCTCTCATTAAGGCCTACATTTCCATATAAGAAAAACATACATGCAATGGGTTTTGAAGAAAATGTATTTTCGGTTTGGCTCATGATGTTTCGAGCTAGGAGAGTATTTAAAAGGGTTAGATTAGTGATATGACCAAGTGCGTTTTGTCAAAAATAGTTTGGGTCACTCGCTTGGGTTGCGTCCGCGGGTTCGAACCACAAGGAGGCCGAAACCAACACCTTGTGTATTGTTGTAAGTACCCTCGTCATGTTTATCTCATTATTTCGTTTGTTTCGCTTTTAATTTGATTTCGTATGTTATATGTGATGAGGTCCGACACTTGCGTTGGTTAGAGTGGATTGTGAATGGGTTGATTAGTTTACGGAGATAGGTTAGCTAAGCGTATTTTGATGTCGTTGTGAGGTGAAAATGAAGTTTGACAAGTTTTGTAAAAGTTAATTTCGAGCAGAAACTTTGGCACGCAAAACGAGGTTGAAAAATTTATAAAAACTGATTTTTGATGTTAAAATATGATAGAGTTCGTCCTAATATACGTTTCAATAATTTGAACGTCCTGTAACTCCTAATAATGAAGAAGTTATGGCCGATCAAAGTTTGGAAATTTTATAAATTTTCAAACAGTTATTTTGCAAAAGTTTACATTCTGATCCGATTTTCAACGGCGATTTTTGGCAATTTCGAGTCCGTTTTAGCCTTCCGGCGAAACACGAAAGTTGTCTGGAATGACGTTTTTTATAAAATATCTTTTTGGTCAAAGTCACAAAAACGTAATATAGCGGGTGTAACACCCCCAAATTGGGTCGCAGCAGAATAAAGGTCCGGGGCATGTTACTTCAATGATCAATAACACAAGATATATATAAAACGACCAAAAAGTCGTTTAAAAACCGATATATTGGATTTAACAAAGTATTTGTTACATAAGCCCGAAGCTTCACTTGTTCACTTGTTCAAAATACACAGATTTCTAGCCCATAACAGATATACAAAATGTAATGCGACAAAATCTTTAATACATGATATCCAAATCAGAACCACAAATGTATCCCTTGCACCTCGTACTTATTGACCTCCTAAAAAATATTGCTTTAAAACGTCAACAATAATGTTGGTGAATTCATAGGTTTGATAAATCATATATTGTTGGACCACAAGATTTCCCAAGTGTATGATAATGCAACAGATGCAAACATCATATAAATGTAATTACGTTTCCCTAAGCTCATGACACTGAAGCTCAACATAAACGAATACCATATAAATGGCCTACATTGCCCTAAGACCCTATTATGTACATAGCAAGCAGTAGAAACTGCTTCAGCCCAAAATGTGGTAGGTAACTTAAAGTCAGCTAACATTGTTCTAGCAGCCTCAATTAGTGTCCTATTCCACCTCTCAGCTATACCATTTTGCTGAGGAGTCCTTGCTACATTATATTCTCTCTTAATACCTTTTTTCTCTACAAAAATCATCCATAACTTTGTTCTTAAACTCTGTTCCATTATCACACTGATTATTTTCACTTTATTATTCACTAGATTTTCTATTTCTTTGTAAGTTATTAAGCATTAAAACACTTAAAATTTCTAAGTCAAAAGCAAATAAGCTCAAATAAGCTCTAAACTAAAGAGAATAAGCTAAAATGGGCTTAATCTAACCTAATAAGCTTAATGGAACACAAAATAAGTAAATGCAATAAGCTGGTGAGCCTAAATAAGCAAATAGCTTTTTGGCCAAAACTGTTAAGCCAAAAGGCCAAGAGGGACTTTTCTAGCTTAAAAATAAGCTAGAAAAAGGATCCTTATGGGTTAGTGGCTTATACCACTAAGAAGAATGGCCAAAAAGCTACAATAAGCAACAAAGAAAAAGCATTTTGAAATTCAAATAAGCACTTAAAAAGCTTCATGAAAAAGCTATCTCACACTGACTCAACACTTATGTTAGATATGAGTAAAAGACTCGGTCACCCCGTATATTTATTGTTTATAATAGTTCGTAGTTTAATAGTTAATCGTATGTCTTTCGGTTTTAAGCCGGGTTCTAATACCCGGTATTTTGTAAAAACTATATAAGCCTCTTCTAACTTTGGAAGAGGTAAGCTAGTCAATTTCATTTTCCTTTTACACATACACTTTATCTCTCTAGAAAACATCTCTCTATGTGTTTCTCTCTCTAGAAACTAGCCCAATCACAAGAATCATCACCCGTGTTATGAATTAAACGATCCTACAATTGGTATCAGAGCAGGTTTGAATTCGTGATTGATTCTTATGGTTGATTAAGCTTAAATTCGTCCTTATTTTTGAAGAAAATAAGCCCACGGCTCAAAGCTTATTTTGAGCTTATTAGTTGGTTAATCTTGGTGTTTTCTTGTTATACATGTTAAACAAGTGGTATTGTTGCTATTACAAGTGATTAACAAGGCTCAAGATCGAAAACAAAGCTATAAGGTTCGGATTATTTTTTGTGTTCTTCATGGAGAGTTGCCTCATTTTTGTTGATCCACGAAGAAATACATGTTAATGGGTGTTTAATCCTTCTATACTCACTTAGTATTGCATGTTAGAGCTTTATTTCGTGGTTAAACGGCTTGAATGGCTTGATTTTGTTCGATTTGTACTTAAGTTCATCGTGGAGAGTTGCTTATTTTATTCATTTCTAGCCGGCGGTTTGACTGATAAAGGGGACAAGATCCACCTTTTTAGGAAAAGGTACAAGGCAGTTTGACCAAAGTCAAAGGCGAGTTGGTTAAATAATAGAAAAATAAGCCGGCGAGTTGTTAAAGGTAAGACGGCGAGTTGCCTATTTAACCGGCGGTTTGAATATAATATTACACGGCGAGTTATCAAAAAGGACGGCGGTTTGCTCAAAGGAAAACGCAGCGGTTTGATAAATATAATATTGCCAGCGATTTACCAATAGGCAGCGAGTTACTCTAGGCAGCGAGTTGAACTCATAGGCGGCGAGTTGCTCAAAAACAAGGCGACGAGTTACTTGATTCAAACAGCGGTTTGAGTAAAGAATTACAGGCGGTGGTTTGCCTCAGTTTGGTGGCGGTTTAAGCACTTTTTTCAGTGGCGGTTTGCTACATGTTAGGAGGCGGTTTGCTTAATATCCAGACGACACCCTTTTCGCGACACTTTTTGGCGGAAAAAATTAAGTATATTGTAATTTTTTTTCTGTAGCTTTTTTAACTTATTTTTACGTCAAACTTAAATTTTGGTGATAGGGTGATTTTTTACTTCAAATTTTTTTTGGAACACCTTCTAGCGACACTTTTTGGCGGGAAAAATTAAGTAAACTATAATTTTTTCTATAGCCTTTTTAGCTTATTTTTACACCAAATTTAGATGTCTAATATGTCAGAGGGATATCAGTATGCGGTTCGATACCGGCCATCACAATGCTTATAGACTGGGGGACTTGGAATCATTGGAAACAACAGAGTGTTGTGTGTGTTAGGAGTTTAGGAGTGGTTGGTCCGGCGGCGGGTCTTTCAGTGGGCGTCATATCGCGTGGCGGGCGTTCAATTTTCGTTCTGTATTTGTTTGGAAGATAATGGAGAGAACATTATGAAGTCGATTACTGAAGGTCCATTTCAAATGGGAATGTTCAGAGAAACTATAGCTGAAGGAGCTGAGGGTGCCCTTCATCTAGGCCCAGAACGTGTTAGAGTCTTTACAGATCTTACAGCAGAAGATAAAGAAAGGTATAAAGCTGACATTCGTGCTACGAATATCTTACTTCAAGGTATACCAAAAGACATCTACACACTCATCAACCACTTTACTGACGCCAAAGACATTTGGGACAATGTGAAGATGATTCTGGAAGGTTCTGAGTTGACAAAGGATGACTGTGAATCTCAATTATACGATGAATTTGAACATTTCTGTCAAATCAAAGGAGAAACCATTCATGTATACTATGTTAGGTTTACAAAGCTCATTAATGACATGAGAAACATTAAGATGACCATGCCTAGAATGCAGCTCAACTCTAAGTTTGTGAACAACATGTTACCTGAATGGAGTAGATTCATTATGAAGTCAAACCTAAACAGAGGTTTGAAAAGGTTTAACCTGTTGATCAGTTGTATGCCTACTGAAGCAGCATGCGGTTACTGCTAATGAGAATTAGATGATGATGGAAAGATTCAGTCAACCGACTAATGACCCTTTGGCACTTGTGTGTAATGCATCAAATCAGAAGTATCCAACACAATCATCTGAGTCTCCACAATCATCAAATCAACCATCACTTGTTGATAACTTTCAACTGGACTCAGGAAGCACTTCAACTGACAACTTGATCGAAAGTCTAACAACACATTACCCTCCTCACTTCAATCATCAAATTGCATCTTCTCAAACAAACAATCACTCAGAAACGATCTTCTAATGCAAGGAACAAAGCTACAATTCAAGACAACAGAGTTGTTGTTCAGGATGTTCGTGGTAGATACAAAGTGAATAATCAAGGAAGACCATTTCAGAGGAAGACCATGTCTTTGAAGCTGATCAATGTGATGCATTCGACTCTGATGTTGATGAGGGTCCCACTACACAAACAATGTTCATGGCAAATCTCACATCTGAAGAAGCCGGGGCATCTTATGACTTGAATATTCCATCTGAGGTACAAGATTGTGAATACGATTTAGATTGTGAAGATGAGTATCACGAAGTACACGAGATGCAAAGCGATGTTCAACACAACTACGTTGTTGACTCTGATGCTGACTATACGATTGATAGTAATATTATTCCGTATGATAAGTATGTGGAAGACAACGAAGAACATGTTGTAAAAAGTAATGTATCTTCTGTACGAAATGATGCATTGATGTCAATTCTCGATGAAATGCATAAACAGGGTGTCCAAAGTATGTATTTTTTGATGTGTCAGGAAATAAGCACGATAAAGTGCTAATGAGCAGTAGCTCTCAACTTGCGAGATATAAGGAATGGTCAGGGTGATATTGGAACAAAGGGCTAAGTTTGCATAACTGATAGAGAACGAAAGATTTGATGAACAAATGAGAATAATTATCTCTGACGAAAATCGAAAAGAAACTCTTTAAAATCAGACTTCATTCTGCACAATTGCAACTTCGTTCTCCCTTACCCATCATAAGTAGTGAGGGAGAAGCGATTCATTTTGAAGAAGATTTTATACAAAAGAAGACCCAAAATCTTGAAGAGTTTTTAGAATTTTTAAAAAGCTAATAAGAAAGGTTTGAAGATAGATTATACAAACACGATCAGTCTGTTCAAAACGGTTCACTAAGATATGTATAACAAAATCATTTTATGATGAAAAGAAACAAGTTGCGATGGCTACAAAAATCCCTTATATCTCACTCGTGGACAGCAGTTCAACAGCCCTCTATAATGGTCATGTATGAGTCATTGTCCAACATGCCGTACTGTTGATGCATGACTCAGAGGGACACTCGTTGGCTATGGCTGAGATAATAGGGAAAAGAATGATGGAGAAAAATGAAAAGCCCTCTATGTGTGGAAAATAAAGTTAGGATTGCCCCCCCAAGATTACCGAAGGAGAACCTTCTTGCAACCTTTGCTCCACAAAGAAATCTGACCCCAGAACAGATATTTTGGTCCATAGATGAAAAATGGATAGGAAAACAGGCTGGAGGACGCAGTTCCAAAAACCACTTTTAGCATGACAGTGTATCCACCCAATACTCTTGTCAAGCTTGTCCCTAGAGTTCTTCCAACTAAAAGTCAAGTGAAGATTAATCTTTATGTACTCACACAACTTTTTATGGAATTTGACAAAACTTGCAAAAAGAGAATCACCCCAACAGGTGTTACAGAAGGGGAAAGAGGTTTTGAGCAAACAAAAAGATGTTACCTCACTGAAGTTATTCCATTTTTCAAAACTCTTAAAGAACACTTTGCAGGAGTTCAAACGGCCCTCTTTAAAGAAGTTAAAGTAATGGAAGAAATTTTTGATCAAATGAATGACGAAGTGGACCAGAATACTGTAGACAAGCAATGTGCTAAAATTGTAAAGAAAAACCTTCTCATTGAAAATGAGAATCTGATTGCTAATTGTTTGTCGAATAAATTGTTGTATGATGGAGGGAAAAAATCACGTTGTCTAGATCTTTTCTCTCTCTAAGATTTCTTACTTTCTAGCATCTTGGTATAGATTATAGTTGTGTAATGGATTAAATACATGGGATAACAAGTATCAACATCTTCAAGAAAGTTTTGATAATAACAAATCACAAACATCACAGGAAGCTCCTGATTTTAACTCATTCTTTAAAATCAAGAATCTCGAACATCAGATTCAAGAAAAAGACAACGTGATTAGAGACTTAAAATTTCTAGTCTCTAATATGAATGACAGAAGTTGTGAGCCTTATAATGCTAACGATGTCACTGATCTTCTTGAACAAAATGAATGGTTTAGAGCAGAAATAGAAAAGGTGAAGCAGCATTACAAGGAAATGTTTGAGTCTATTAAGATCACGCGCACTAGCACTAATGAAAAGACATCTTCCTTGTTAACACAGATTGAGGATCTTAAGGCTCAGTTAGAAGGCAATTTAAAAGTTGCCACTAGAAGTTTTGTCAAACTAAAAGTTCTTGCGCCTGGCATGTATGCCATTGATGTTAAACCCATTCCGCATCCCCTTAAGAACGCTAGGAGTGCTCATTTAACCTATATCAACCATCTTAAGGAGAGTGTAGAAATAGTTAGGGAGATTGTAGAGGAAGCTAGAGTAGTTAAACCACTGGATAATGCACTTAACTATGCTTGTCAATACACTAAGCTATCTCAGGAATTGCTAGAATATGTGATTGGCACTTGCCCAAAAAGTTTCAATGAAAGAGATAACAAGGCTCCCTCTACCCCTGTAACTAGGAAAAAGCAAGTAACTTTTAATGATAAACTAGGAACTTCATTTAGTAACACACAAAAACACGAAGTGCACCAGAAAGTTTAACAGACTAATGTCCCCATGATTTATTCTACAGGAGTAAACGGTTCCACTGAAGCAAGCGGATCAAAGCCTAGAAGCAATACAAAGAAAAATAGGATCATGCCTGCTAAGACTGAGAATAAGAAGAAAGTAGAAGACCACCCTAGTACAAATAAGTCAGTATGGACAAAAGTGAATCGGGTTGATTCTAGCATTAGCTCTAAGCGTGTTGTAATTAATTCGAATTCTGAATTTGTGTGCAAAACTTGTAACAAATGTTTAAACTCTACAAGTCATGAAATGTGTGTTGTTAATATCTTGAATTCTGTGAATGCTACCCCCACTATTAAAATTGTCTTGAATAAAGGGAAGTAGATCTGGAAACCAAAAGGCAAACTGTCTCATAACAGTTTGAACAAGACCAAACAGGCTTGAAAAGCAACGGGCAAACTATTTGCTAATGTTGGTTATCAATGGAGATCCACAGGATAGAAATTTGCCTTAGGCGAACTGTGCCCTTTAACTAAGCTTTTTATGAAATGTTCTATGATATCTGCTAACCAACAGGACCCCAACAAAAATTGGGGAACCGAAATTCCAAACTCTCCACACTCGACTGTATTCAAATGCAGGTCGTACAGGTCATCCTTTGGTATCTGGACTCAGTCTGTTCAAAACATATGACGGAGAATCGTTCAAAGCTCATGAACTTTGTGGAAAAGTTCATCGGGACAGTCAGATTCGGGAATGATCACTTCGGAGCTATCATGGGTTATGGAGATTATGTTATTGGTGACAGTGTGATCTCAAGAGTATACTACGTGGAGGGACTTGGACACAATCTATTCTCTGTAGGGCAATTTTTTGATTCTGATCTTGAAGTTGCCAACCGATAAAGAGCTGGAGATGTTATTTCAACCAATGTTTGATGAATACCTTAAACAATCTCGAGTCAATGAACCAGTACC
>BQNB010046599.1:0-13612 GCA_026074375.1 Tanacetum coccineum
TTTTCTGAATCCGTTTTCAAATTGTTGACAGAAATTATTTTATAGGAAAATGAATTTTCGCCATAAACTACCGTGTAATCTTCATCGTCAGATTCGTCAAATGATATTCTAAAGTCAACTTCATTGTCGTTAAGAGGACATACCGTGGGTTCATAGGAGGGCGTTACTTCAGATGTAATCGCGTCGTTAAAGACTATAGCTGGGAATTTAGTTTCAATAGATCTGAGGTTGTGAACGTCTTCATCATACCAGATCTTTCCATACGTAGCAGTCTCCCAGTTATACACCTTACCACACCTACAAGCTTTTCTTCCTCAAGCCTGATATATTCTTCCATAGTAATATTGGGGTCGTCCATATTAACCTGTAATAAAATAGCTAGGAAAGAAAATGGTCAAATAGCCTAATACGCCGTATTCAATAAACTGAATATGCCGTATTGATGATAGAGTCGAATACGCTGTATTGGTTTAGAAAAATTTTATATGCCGTATCCAAGAAGATGAATACACCGTATTGAGTATTCAACTCAGAATGTTACAGCACAATCCACACAAACACACAATACGCAAAATATACAATGCATGAAATTAAACACACAAACAAGCACACAATTATGCAATTTAAACTAAACTAAAACACTAATAAATAAAAATTAAACAACTTCACTCCCCGGCAACAGCGCCAAAAACCTTGATGTGTCGTTGTATAGGTGTTAATTATAATTATTAGGTTTTACATTTATATTTAACCGACTAACCTAAAGATAACACTTTAACGGGCAGAGTACCCGGTCAAGATGTAGCTTCGCGGTAAGTAGGGTGTCGAACACTAAGAGCAAGAGTTAACCTAATATTCTATTAGTATTTTATTCTATCTAGATTAGTCTAATTACTAGTTAAACCTATGCTATACATATTTACTAGAGGTAAAAGAGGGGTTTTCATCTTGAGAGACTGGCATAGGTTTATGGTGACAAATATCAATTCTAAGCACAATACATACTAAAGCAAATAAACACAAGACAAAAGAGCAGAACGAGCCAAATAATAGAAAACTGTATTAACCATGTTAAATCTGATTAAATGCTGGTTTGATTAATGAGTGCAATGGCTGCTTATTTCGAGGCGGCATATCATTCTTAAGACTTAGGCGGTACTTCTTCCTAAGACCTAAACACGAACAATCCTATCACGATTAACGCATCCGCATAAAGCATCCTTTAGTTTAATTATAATCTACCATAGGGAATTAAAGTAATGGTGATCCTGTTAATACCCTAGCCCATCGGGACTTTACCCACTTATTGCTTGATGTTGTTTTATACACCGGTAGTCCACTACCAAAATCAATACCAATTAATAAATGAAGAATATTGGTTGAACAATTATCAGGTCACCTGCCGGTCAACTAAGCTTATAATCAAAGAGTATTGATAAGGTGTCATTTGCGATCCTATTGGTCCGGGCATATAAAACACAACATGGAGAGCTATCCTGGCATCTAGGTTACTGGTTAGGTCTCCCTAGACCCAGTTGAATGATAGGTCGTATGTACAAGCACATAAATAAGTATAAGGCGATAAACATAATTAAACAACAACGATAAATTAAGCAAAGCCAGATTAAAACAAACCAAACATTAAAATCTTCATTAACATGGCTAATACCCGAGGGTATTAGCCCACAATCATTGTCATTATTACAAACGTGATCCAAAACAATTAAAAATCGAATGATTAAGAAAGTAAGAATTACACGATGTCTTCTATGGAATTAGGAGTAGTGCTCGACCTTGGCTGCTCTTCTTGGCTTGAGAAATTAGACTTTAGTTGTATACTATACAGAGAATGTGATACTGCACACTAAAACTCGTTTTTGAGTCTTGTATTTATAGTGTCTGAAATACGCCTGGATACGCCATATTAGGGTAAGTGGATACGGCGTATAGGGGTTAATTTCCTTGGAGTCCACGATAAGATCAAATCAATTAAGATAATTACCATCAATCATATTAAATGCGTATCTTTGACTGATGAACAGCTGTGCATACAGCGTATTGGTTGTAGTGGATACGCCAGATCAGGAATTGATCATTACGCGTTTCTTGTGCTGAGCTGGCGCTGATACGCTGTATCTTCATTGCTGGATATGGCGTATAGGTGTAGAAAATAGTATTCTTCAAATGTCTTCGTTTAAGCTCTAGAATTGCGCCTTTTTGCTTCTTCTTCACAAGTGACTCCATAATTACTACAATAATAAACTTTAAGTAATTAAGTACCAATATCTTGCAATAATTATATAAATATGTGTAAAATACGTGGGATAAATGATAGTAAAGTATGACGTTATTTGATGATATCAAATATCCCCCCACTTGAATCCTACTTGTCCTCAAGTAGACTTTAGAAAGATTTTGAAAATGTATCCCAACCAAGATTAAGGATTTTTTTGTTAAGCATTTCTTTCATGTTCAGATCACCTGTACAAAACCAAGCTCCTTACGAAATATAGAAATGAAATCACTCAAATAACTCAACTAATCTAGGGTGTATCATTTTTGTGGTACGCTCATTTGCTCAGTCATGGTTAGCTTTGTATCATAGGCTTGGCAAGGATACACATCTCCACCTCTAAAGCTAAGGAGTAACAAGTCAAAAGGTAAATTGGGCATTTATTCAACGGCTCGGGTTTAATCGTTCTTGTATGGATAAAGAATGATATACGGTGTGGAGCTTTTGACTTTCACCAAAGGTCGTCGTCAAACAAGGCAACTAAGACATGAATACATGGCCGTAACGACGGAATAGACATCTACGCAGAATGATATATGGTATGGAGCTTCTGACTTTCACCAGAGGTCGTCGTCAAACAAGGCAGCTGAGACATGAATACATGGCCGTATCCGACGAAATAGACATCCACAGACTCGTACACTCCTCATTCGTGCGGTAATCAGCGCTAAAGATTCAGAGTCTTCAAAGAAGCTATCCACGTACACACCAAAGGAAACCCAAAGGTAAGCTCATCAAAAGGCTCTAAACTGGTAAGTCTGCTTTGGCAAAGAACCAATAAAGAACCTATTGCTAGGTGCAGTAGGATGAGGCAGTGATGGATGTGGTTCTGAATGAGAACCAACCACAAAATGCTTTGAAACCCAAGACTACTAAGACTCCGAATCCAAATTGGTTCAAGCAATCTCCAAGGCCTCCTACTCCTGATCTGGAATAGAACAAGCATCAGGTTGTACTTGATCAACCCAAACAGCGTTGGTTCAATGAAATGGTCTCTTCTATAAAGGATCCTCTCACATTTGACAACCTTATGGCCACTCCGATTGACTTTTCCAAGTATGTATTAAATCGACTCAAAATTGATAATCTTACTCGAGATATCTTGTTAGGACCTGCCTATAATATGTTAAAAGGCACGTGTTCTAGCAGCATAGAATTAGAGTACCACTTCCAACAATGTTTCAATGCATCAACAGACATGCTTGATTGGAATAATCCTGAAGGAGATCATACCCCTTTGATTTGTCCAAACCTCTTCCTCTGCAAAGGAGTCACCTCAAGTTCACTAACCATTGCTGCTGATTACTTTCTTTCAACATGACCTCATGAGTTATCTGAATCTTATGATCATGGAAAGGACTTATACTACCGTCGATCACGACGCAAACCAAAGCACTCGTATACTGATTAGAGAACGGGATGAAGACATGTTCTTCCTACACTTGGAGTCCTACCAATACAACAAAGATGCATTGTAAGGGATTAAACATTAGGGTGAAAGGCGTAAGCTATGACACAGATCTTAACTGAACAAGCTCTCCAAGCATAATGTGTATTTTACAAAGAAAATTATAAGGGTGAAGAGTGTTAGTGTTAAGAAATTGCACGGATATGGTCATCTGGAAGAGATGGTGGTGAAAGAGCTAAATCGTCAGTTCTACAAGTTTAAAGAAGGTGACTTCATAGATCTACAACTGAATGAAATTGAAGACATGCTACTTCTTGCTGTTCAACACAAGCTTTTCCACCTCATCGGCAGCGATATTGTTGACTTTATTGTGGCTCTTCGTATGTTCACAAGAAGTCTCGTCATCAAGAAATGTGTTGAGGATTTACAGCTTGGTGTAGAGAGTTACCAGAAGAAACTCAATATCACTCCACCTCAACAGACCTTTCCGAAAATAGAATTCAAAGAACTCTACACACCATCTCACAAACCGCCAAGGGTAATCTATAAAGATCTGACCAAACAAAAAAGAGTGATGCTGGCTGATAAGCTATACAAGTTCTCGGACGGGACACTCAAGAAAGTTTGGAATGAGCTTCATCATAGAATACGCGATTTTTGTTTGGTATAAAATACGGAGATGCCAAGGAGAAAGTGGATGGCTATTGACAGAAAAAGGTCGGAACTTATGGTCGAGATGATTGACAAGCAGATGCGTGAAAGAAGGATCATTCGGAATCTTGAAAACAGATTGTTTGGTGGCTCGGGAACCGAGATGGGACTACAAACTAATGCGTGCGCACCACATGATCGTCAGGTCCCTTAGAAATTTTCATTAAATCATAATCTTGTAAATATTGTGATAATGTAATAAAGAACTTATAAAAGTAGGCAATATAAAATAGTGTTTGAGTATAAATTTTTAATAAATTTTCAATAAATTCAAAAAATTTCAAATTAACCGAGCGCTCAAAAGATATATATAATATATATACCTACCCTCACATTAAGGGGAAGTAATAAAAATGTTCCTATTGACGCTTGTTAATAAATTGAACATTTCTTCCATAACCATTTATAATTTGAATCAATTGATATCTTACTTTAATTAATTGATATCTAAAATATCAAGCAGATTTGACATTTTTGATAAGAAGAAATGTGATTAACTATATGGCTTAAGATGCTGATTTATTAAGAACTCCCATGCAAGCTTCACCTTTCATTTGCGATAAACATTTTTAAACTATCGAGTGCACATCGTATAGGGAGAGCATATACAAATGGCGTTTTAGGCTGAGAACAATACCAAAAGACCTACCATGTCTGAATTAAGTTGGAAGTCTGTAAGTGGTTAAGATTAGGTATTTGAGTTCCCATGATCCGTCAGACGACCAGAGGGTCTTCTACCAGGACAATCCTCTATTCAGAATAGAATTCCTTAGGTATGATGAAAAAAGGAGGAAAGTGAGGAAAGTGAGAAAACGGGCGCGAGCGAGTGATGGCGCGAGCGCGTCGCGCAAGCGCCCCCAGGTCGGGTAAGGCACTATGGACGCAGAGGGGGAGCGGGCCGGGGTGGGGATAAAGGTGTAAGTATGTCAGTCTTGGTCTAACATTAAAGGGGTTGAAGAATTAAAAAGAAAAGTTAAGATAAAGGGTGAAAAGAAAGAAGCCCTCCTTACACTTAGGCAGAGACTGGGTCAATACATAAACTGTCAGAAACACTAAGTTGTTGTCTGGTATTGAAGACAGTCATCATGGACCTAATGACCCAATGCACAATCCTTCCCATCCACTCAAGGTCTCTCAAAATACTCTTGTTTCATTTCTCACGGAGATTAAACACATTTCTATCGACTTTCTCACTTCGATCCAGTTTGTATTAAAAAGGTGGCAGTCTCCTCCAGCCTCTGATTACTAAAAACAACTGTGCACTATCGAGTCTATAGCCATAAAAGAGATCATCCATAAATCTCATTAGGACACTTATCACTCAAAATCAATTAGCCTGACTAATTCACACTAATGTCGACACATAAGAATATTATCAAAGAAGTCCTACGCATTATCCTTGTGATTTTGCCAGAACATCAGAGTGATGCCTAAAAAGTACTCACAATGACGATGGAAATCCTTCCAGAGCCAACATCAAACAAGCACTGCGGTGGGTGACTTGTGAGATCCTACACGGATCGAACTTGTGATACTTGATATCGATTCGTTCCAGCTTATGAATTGACGGATGAATTTTGAAAAAGATAAAATTGTTGGTTTGTTATAAAAAACCGTTTGCATCTTAACACACCGTCTGATTTTCCTAAATTAATTTTCAATCTTATGTCCATGGAAAGCCTCACAAGGGTATCTGGACATAGGAAAGCTGAACACGAATTAACGACTTAATCGGGAAGATAGTAACTTACCGGTTCACTCTTACTGTGTTGTCTCTGCTATTGAGAACGCTCCGTTAATAGAACGGCTATACAATCAAGTCTGAAACCAATGCCAAGTCAATTCTTAAACTTCTACCTATCACATAGCATAATTTCTATATTTATTAAACGGGACACCATGATTAATTACAATCGTATTTCGACGATAGAGTGACCAATGTTACTAGTCGTCCAAATTTTTATATTCATTTTATTTTCTTCACTATACCCATCATCATGCAGTCTCACCTATGATCGGCGGCTTAGCAAATTACTCCGATCGACAAGTCGAAGTCTCACAAACCACATGCTCATACTCACTGAGCAATATAGTAAATGACATCATGATAAAGCTCAAAGTACATTTTTTACAGACTTCCGCTACTCTGATAAACACTCTGTCGTCCTTTCTAAAAGCTGACGAGGTATTAAACTTAAAGAATTTCAAGAAATTTCTGCTACTATGATACCACATGTCCTCTATAAAGTAACGAAGTGTTAAAGTTAAAGAATTTTCAAAAAGATGTGAGAGAGACATCAGCCTTTCAAACATAGAACAGGAGCGAGCGCATGTCGGTCCAAAAGTCACAAGATTCATGACTTCAAAATCAAAGTATTACAAAATGATATGCTGTGAAATATAGATATATTGCATGAGTGTATGATGATCTCAAGAAGCTCAAAGATCACATACAAGTCTAGAAAAAGAGATACAAATCATCAAGACCTAAAAGTCAGAGTAAGAGTGCTACCATCAAGATTCACTCAAACGATTATGAAAAATAAAACCTATCGAGCAAAGATTGAAGACATTCGTAGAATGTAGAGCTTATATTTTTGTAAATTGGAGTGATCTCCAGGGAGATTGTTAGAAATAAAAAAAACTCGGTCACTACCAATATGTAAATACTAGTATACCCTCGTAGCAACAAATTTGGAAACATACAAGGCTAATACCGGTGTAAACACATAAGATACATACTGACCCCCATATGTTGATCATCGGCGCCCAATAAGATATAAAATACCCCTCTCCTACTACACTTCATAGAGGGTTGGTTGTTCTATTTGGTTATCACATAATACATTTTTCTTCTTTCTCTCTCTAACTCTCTGTCTCTCGAGTCTAAATTTAAAGAATGGAAGGTGATGAAGACTTGGATATCTAGGGCAAAAGTAAGTGAAATGACATTGTGATCGAATAGTGTTACTGCAATTTGTGTTCTTAAGTTTCTATTTTTCTAAGGAGGAAGGAAAAGATATGAAGCTAACAAAATTACCAATATACCCTCAAAACCATATACAATAATTAATTTCTGCTATCTATGTATTTGTTGATACCTTACTCGGTGTAAGTTATAAAAGGCTTGTAAATAGTTGTTTCTCATAGTAATAAATGTACATCAATTTCATCATTTGGCCCTGAGCGTTTTATGAGTAAATGATACGAGTAATATAAAACTATTAAATGATAGAATAAAAACGAAACAAAAGATGGAATTGAAAACCAATGTTTTGATACCCGGTTCGACCCGGCCGGGTCAACCGGTTGAACCGGGTCCGGTTGAAAAAACGGGTTAAATTTAAATCGGAGTTTGTATATTTTTCGATAACCCGTTTTGAGCCGCTAGTATAATCGCCCCGGGTTTACGGTGACTCCGGGTCAACCCGGTCTTAAGACCCGGTTTGACCCGTGCTTTAGGGTTTTGGTTTTATTCAATGTTTTTTTATAAATAAAAAAGTTTTTTATATATATTTGCAACAGTAATTTATTTGTTACATTGTTGATTATTGGTCTAGTAAATTCGATTTTTAGGCTAAATATAAGGTATATTCATAATTTTTATATATAATTTTTTGTATTTATTTGCAAATATTATTATTTCTTTTTATTATTTTTTTTTGAAACCGGGTAGACCCTGGCGGTCCCACCGGATTTGAACCGGTAACCCGGTGACAAGCCGTTGACTGTGTCGACGGATCGATTAAATGACAACAACGGTTTCAAAACATTGTTGAAAACCAACTAGATCGCATATTGTATATACTACACTGATGAATGGAGAAGGAATCAAATGGATACTATCATATTTAATACATTAATATATATATAATTCAATGAAACGGGGTAAACAATGTTTCCCCAGCAATCAAACCTCGCCAGTTTAAACCCACTTCCAAACATGAGGATTAATAATTGGTAATTCTTAACAAAAATCATTTGTTGGGTGACTCGCTTTCTTACGCCTACCTCCCCCCCTAATTTGGGAGCAACAAAACTAGTACAATCCAAAACTCATATCTTTCCCTTCCTCCTACCTTACCGTGCCCTTACGTTCACTCTCTTGAGAAAAATAACTTAAGACACACCATAATTATTTTTCAATTTCCCTTCCCATCCCTACCTTTCCATCTTAAAAAAAACTTGAGAACAGAGTATTGCCAAAACCTACTTTCTCTCTCTAAACTTTCTTATCTTGTCTATTTGTTAAGTGATTTGATACATCTACAATCCTTAATCTCATCTGTTTCTTCATCTTCAACAGCAGCCGTAACTCTATCCGGGCCCTCGAATTGGTTGCACCATTCTACGTTTACATGAGCATGATACCTAATAGAAGTAAAATTAATATAAATTGAAAACATCTTCACTTAAAAGAATTAAAATTAAATAAAATCTTAAAAACACGACTTGTAAATGCTATTACCTTTTTAATAAAGTAGGGTTGTTTGGGACAACGAAACCACCATCAAGGTCAGCACCTTGTTTTTTAAAGGTTCTACCATTATCGCTTCTTTTATGGCATATCCACTTTCATCAATGAAAGTGTACTCGTTGAATTTCTTTAGAAAATTCTTTGAACATTTGTTCTCAACCATGCAAGGGCAACTTCTATGTTCGGGACTACAAGGGCTGTGCATCATAAATTCTTTTACCAATTGGTGTAACTCCGGGTCTAATTCTTTATCAGGTATTTCAGCGGATATACACATGTCTATGTGAGCTGGTAATCTAACTTATCTTCTGTTTCCAACCATACACACAAATGACAGTGAGGCAAACCTCGCTTTTGAAACTCTATGGTGGTAATAATTCCTTACTTTAGAAAATACAAAACAATAATAATTTGTTGTCACCGTATTATTAATAATTATCTACATACACTTAATACTGTTGTACAAAAGATTACGCGTTTGACTACGTCTCAACATACACATCATCCTTATGTCCGTTTCTATCAATTTGATCAAAGCCTTCATTTTAAAACACACGTGATGTATTACCGTAGCGTGACCCGAGTCTTCTGATTTTAACCCTTTCACTTTTCTAGTAGAATACCTTGTAATTTCTCAGGCCACTGGATTACATGTAACATTGTAATGAAATAATATCCTGGTATCCATACCACTTGAACATAGCCATAGCATCTAAATGGTTTTGTAACATGTAACGTGGGCTACCCCATTCAAGATGAAAGCGTAAGTACTTCACTTTAGAACCAACTTTTTTTATTTTGTGTGGGTTGCGATGCTGGACCGAGCCACCACAACCAGCTTGATGCTAATACTGATCATACATTCACTGTTTAGTTGCCTTTTGCTTCATAGCGTAAGCAAATAACATCCTTCAGCCTCATAACCATTGTATAACCGTTAAACTAAAAATTGCTGAACTAATCGTTTTCCATTTAGAATGGGGTTGAAAAAAACTTTCTGAGCCGGTCCTTGAATACAGTCTAAAGCCAAGTACCATATCACGCATGTGTCCAATAATTTCTTTTTATCATCTGGTTGAGTAAGCGGTCAGATAATGCCTTGATGATATATGTTCATCCTATAACCATTCTTCTGCGACGGGAACAACAACGGATACTGTAAGACGAAGGTACGAAAACATGCACCTTATTTTCAACTGCCACTCTTTCGTGTACATCTGGTCTCTATCAGTAAGGCATGGAATCAAAATCACGATTGCGATACAAGTTGCAACAACTTCATTAGCTTGGACAGTTATGTTGTCTACCATCCAGTGTCACGCCTACCTATGAGCCTAAGCTTAACATTACTTCACCATTAGATAGTCTATGTGATGACGTATACTAGGTGTTCCAAGCCTCTGGGCTTGGGCCCCATTATTACTCGGGCTTTTGGGCCCAACTTGTCAATAACGGGCCATAGTAAAACCCAGAATCTCGTGTGGCCTCGGCCCGAACGTTCCAGTGATCCCCGCAAAGAGATCCAAGTTATAGACGGAATAAAACCCGTCCGCTTATCCACCCATCGGGGACACTCCGTTCGCCGGAAACATCTGCATCCCGTTTCACACGATTTCCCGACCCTTCGCCCCGATCAAGGGACCCCACGTCGTTCACAACTAAACACAGCGAAACCGAAAATACAGAAACCCTAGTACTACAACACCATAAATAGGGCATCACAATACATCCCAAAAAGGTACCCATTTTATTCTTATTCTCTCTGACATACTCTGACAATATGAATACTTACTCTTACGCCGGAGTCTAATCGTGGGGTCCGTCCCCACGGTAAGGCTAACGGTTTACTTTTAATTGTGCAGAAAATCATCACTTCTCTTGCTCTAGTACAAGACCATTCAAGTCATTTGGAGGCCCGACCCGACAAAGGGACACATTCGTATACCTTGCTGAACTCCCGGGCACGGATTATCATTACTAACAAGTGGCGCACATCCGTGGTACCCACGCAAACCACGCTTCTCTAAAAAAAACCAACATCACCATGATCCCTCACCGAACACAATCATTTCTCCGACAACAATCTCACCCACTCCGCCGCGAGGAACACAGGGGGCAAGGATGGATCCCAAGGTCCTTGAAGAACTTATCGTCGGTACGCAAGTTCTTAGGGAAAATGTTGCTCATCAAAACATTAACCACCAACGTCTTGCCGCTCATCGCCGAAAAATGCAAAAAGCAAAAGAGCCAAAAGACAAACTCAACGAGGTGAAAGCACGACTATCTATGGCGACAGGAGTTCGGGTATCAAGTAATCCAGCAAGGCATTAACAGAATCCCACTACTACTAAATCCAAGACACCAACTGCCACGGCACCAGAACCCACTAAGAAAGGCATCGGATCAGGCACGTATTCCCGAAGCCCATCACCATACGCCAATATGTTTTCAAAAGACTTAACAGAAGTACAGATCCCTTCAAACCGCGGCTCTCGGCACGAAAAGATATGGAGGCGTGTTTCATAGGTTGGGAAGAAAGGAGCCAGTGTCCGCCATCGTCATGTCCTTGTATAGTCGTCAACTGGAGTCCCTAAGCAAAAAGCAACTGAAGAAGACAGCAAGAAGCCTCCAACGAAAGGGAACACCATCTCGTACGACAAGCCAATATTCAGAAAGTACAGCTAGTGCGCGAGTGTGGGTAGCGCGCGAGTGCGCGACAATTAACCTACAGTCTCAAGATATATCTCTAAATCATTCTCTCTCTCCCCGATGAAAGAAGGATACTCACTCCTCAGCCATGCACACGTGAGGAACGACAATCCTTGTCACTCCCGTCGGATCTCTGGCATTTTAGTCTCCCGAGGACTAGGATGCCCAGCCATGTCAAAACATACGATGGAAGTGGAGATCCGGAGGATCACTTAAAGTTATTTCAATCGGCCGCAAAAAACAAAGGTTTGGGCAAATGCCAGACAATGTGTATCTACCATGTATCAACTCAACCTCCACCGGTGACAATGCCAGGTTTGGTGTTGACCAAGCTACCCAAAAGAGTCGAGCCGACAGCTATGAAGATCTAAGGACCGCGTTTCAGGGAAAACTATCTCCAGCAAACAAAGCACATCAAGGATCCGGTGGAGATACATCACATCAAACAAAGAGACAGAGAATCTACGGAAGACTTCATGAAAAGATACAAGGCAGAAGTCCTGGATGTAGAAGGAGCTCCGGAGTGCATGAGAATCTCCGGGTTTATGCACGAAATAACTCACCCTGGGCTACTCTCTATATTCCCGTCCTATATGAAAGCAATCACGAATCTATGCGACGAAAGGTATAGAATGACTACGTATTATCGCACAAGGGTAAGTTTGCTTTTGCATCTCAGTCACAGGTCCCAAGAAAAGCATCTTCACATCTGGAAAAACCGTCAGAGGGGGGGGGGGGACAAACAAATTCAAGAAAGGCATCAACAAACAAACAAAGACCGGATCGTAATCCAGATAGATTCTCACGTCCTCACCAAAACACCAAAAGAAATTTCGCTCTGAAAAAGCAAGTTATCAAAGCCCCACCCCCTATGGTAACTACGGTGAAAAAAGGATCCCAGTAAAATACTCGCGAATTCATTTAAGATCTACGGGACATAAAGACGAATGCATGCAGCTGAGAAAACAAATAGATGAAATGATCAAGGCCGGAAAATTGTCGCAATTCATCAAGGAATTAAAACAGAACGACAAGCCGAAAGCACCGAAAAAAGGGGAAGCGTCCGGAAAGGATAAACCTCTGACTATACTAATGATCCAACCATGGGAAAGAGTGGCCAAGCCCAGGATTACCCAAAGCTTCTCTCCGGAGACGGCAATGTCCTTTCCACCTCTGAGGGAAGAAGACGGGACGGAGGGCCCAATGATCATCGAAGTCGAAATGGGCGGACATTTTGTGCATAGGGTATATATTGACGGCGGGGCATCCTCAGAAGTCTTGTATGAACATTGCTTCATAAAACTCCGCAAAGAGATAAGGGATCAAATGGTTCCGGCCACCACTCACCTTATCGGATTCAGTGGAGAGACCATTTGGCCACTAAATAGGTGACCACCTCCGCATGGATGAACTTCATGGTTATCAGATCACCATCCCAACACAATGCAATTATAGGCAGGCCGGGCATAAGGAAAATCCGCGCCGTACCATCCACAGCACACGGAATGTTAAAATTTCCCGTTGAAGGCGGCACGGTAACGCTACAGAGTAGTAGAGTCATTCCTATGGAATGTGCTATGATCTCCGGACCTAGCATCCAATCTACCGCAGAAAACCAAGTACTGGAAGAGAAAATAAATATAGCAATCCACCCGGAGTACCCTGAACAGACAGTTGCCATAGGATCAACATTAACAGAAAAAGGACGCAAAGAACTATGTTCCTTGCTCAAACAAAACTTGGATATTTTTGCCTGGAAGCCAGCTGATATGACGGGTGTCCCACGAAACATTGCGGAACACCGCTTGAATATCCGGGAGGGATATTCACCAGTCAGGCAAAAGAAAAGAGGACAGGCACCAGAAAGAAATAAGGTAATCCAAGAAGAGGTGGAAAAATTAGTGGACGCCGAAATAATGAAAGAGGTCCATTATCACAGTTGGCTCTCTAATCCGGTAATGGTCAAAAAGCATGACGGAACTTAGCGAATGTGCGTGGACTTTAAGGATCTTAA
>BQNB010046599.1:14120-43601 GCA_026074375.1 Tanacetum coccineum
AACTAGAATAAATGGTTGGTGTTGTAATTGCAACATACGATTACATGTGCGTTAATTAAATTGGGACTTTTGCAACGATGGTTGCAAAATTCAACCCCACATTTTTGTTTCTTAAATTTCATTATTAATTTTTTAGGCTAATAGCATGATAATGTATCATAGTTGTCACAATTTCCTTCTATATATATCGAACAATTTTTTTGCTATTGTGTATACTAAACTCGATTTTACAGCATTTTTTGTGTATTTTATGACCATTTTGCCCCTCATTTTATTAACCCGGGAGAGGCAAAATGGTCATTTAATACACAAAAATGCAATAAAATCGAGTTTCGTACACAGAAAAGCAAATTTTTTTGTTCAATATTTATAAAGGAAAATCGTGACAACTATGATACATTTAGCTGTCATTTACCTTAATTTTTTATATCATCTTAAGTGTCACTACAAAGATATTAATAACTAATAAGTGTTTTTATGAAATTTTGAAGTATCAATTGCAAGTTATTGAAGTTAGTATCTTTTATTTAACCGAAAATCATTTTAGTTTAAACAATGAATCTGTCTGCAGAGTTTATTAGTTCGTTTAGAGCAATAGGTATGGTGACGAGCCAGCTCGCCGTTTCTGACGTGATAGCTCGCCACAACTCGCCATTAATGTGTTTCGTCGAGGAAGTGAGGAACAAAAAGACAAAGAAACTATCTGTTGGTTAGGTTTGGTTTGAAATGTATCCGTTATACATTTAATAAATAATTAATTTTTTTTTATTTTATTAAATTATACACACTTTTACACTATAAATATTACCTGACTTTAACAAACATTTACACTACTACTTTTTCAAAACACTTCATATTAACCAATAAACATGAGTGATTCAACCGGTGGTATGACCGATCTTAATGATATAGATGACATGGAGATGATTATGCAACAACTTCGGTATGAGCAATCGTTGCAAGAACAAGAAGCCGAAAGTTCAAACCGTTGTAACTAAATCTAC
Organism: Tanacetum coccineum; assembly: GCA_026074375.1. Taxonomy (NCBI): domain Eukaryota; kingdom Viridiplantae; phylum Streptophyta; class Magnoliopsida; order Asterales; family Asteraceae; genus Tanacetum; species Tanacetum coccineum. The sequence goes on from BQNB010046599.1 coordinate 15,125, forward strand.
CATGAATGTGATGTTACCGAAGAACGTTTGATGGCCGGCTATTTTGGTGATCACCCAAATTATCCGGCGTATTATTTTAGAAAACAGTATCGTATGAGCCGTAAACTATTTTTAGAAATAGTCGCAGGTATTGAAACTTACATTCAAACTGTTGATCATCTTAACCCGCATTTTGATATCTTTAGAGTCCGACCCAATGCTACCCGTCAACTAAGTTTTAGTGTTATTATGAAATGCACATCCGCCATACGCCAATTGGCATACGGCGTAACACCTGATGCAATAGATGAATATTTACAAATGGGTGACCATTGCGCACGCGATTGTCTAGATAATTTTACTATGTGCGTTATCCAATTGTTTATGCCCGAGTTTTAAAGAAAATCTGACTTGAATGACATTAAAAAGTTATACAACGCACATAACATGATTCATGGGTTTTCGGGAATGCTTGAAAGCATTAATTGTATGCACTGGGAATAGAAAAATTATTTGAAAGAATGGCACGGGCAATTTGCGAGAGGTAATAAAAAATACCCAATTATAATGCTTGAAGCCGTTGCGTCATACGATTTGTGGATTTGGCATGCATTTTTTTAGGTAGCGGGTGCGAATAACGATATAACCGTTTTGAATAATTCTTCATTATTTGACGACCTTCTTGATGACATCACCCCCGTGGCTCAATTTAAAGTAAACAGAGTTACATTTCAACAAGGGTATTATCTGGCTGACGGGATTTACCCACAGTGGTCATCTTTGGTCAAATCATTTTCGATATTAAATTCAAAGAAAAATACATTATTTAAACGGAGATAAGTAAGTGCTCGAAAATACGTTGAAAAAGCTTTTGAGGTCTGATGCAGGAGCATCTGATGTGGATCATCATTTGTCAGGATATCTCAAGTTTTAAACAAGTTCTTTTATTTTTTTATGTTTTAGGATATGTGTTTAATAATAGATTTGAATAGGAGTTATATTCCTACTCAAATTCTCGTTCCTAGGAAATAGGATTTTGTTAGTAGGATTTTCCTTTTGCTGCCTATAAGTACGGCTTCTTTGTTTTGGGAAAAGGACATTCAAGTCTGATAATAACCAGAAAACCTTCGGGTGATTTTAATTGGCGTTTCTTCTTTATTTGTTTTCTTTGGCCATTTGATTATCGATCTGCATCATTTGGTATTCAGAGCTTTTGGTATCCAAATGGTCGGGCGTGGTAGACATCCTCGTAATGCTCGCAGATTCACCGACCGAGGCAGCGATGTCGATCAAAGAGATCCACGCGATATTGAGATCGAACGCCTGCAACAAAGAATTAGAGACCTCGAAATCCAACACGAGCATCCTGATGAGGACACTTTATCAAACCCAAGCAACTGGGACGAGGAAGAGAACCCTTTTGGAGGGCGTCGTCAGCATCTTCGTGGGATGAACCGGGATGACCCATTGCGCAACCATGGAATGAAGATAGAGATTCCATAGTTTGTGGGAAAGGCACATCCTGATGATTTTATTGACTGGTTGAGCACGGTAGAAAGGATTTTTGACCTACGGGATATTCCCGAGAAGTTGAAGGTGAAACTTGTTGCTATTAAGCTGCGTAAATCAGCATCATTATGGTGGGAGCATATGAAAAATCAGAGAGTGAGAGAGGGGAAGTCTAAAGTGGAGACATGGGACAAGATGAAGAAATTGTTACGCGCAAAATTTCTTCCAATTAATCATAGACAAGAGGCCTTCCTAGAATACCATAATTTTTCTCAACGAACTTCATCATCTGTTGAAGATTTTATTGCTGAATTTGATCGACTTCGTATGCGGTGCGCTGTGGAGGAAGAAGAAGAACAGGTCATTGCGCGGTTTTTGGGTGCGCTTCGGGCGGATATTGCTGACGTGGTACATCTGCAACAATATTTGACATACGCAGATGTGTGCCGGTTGGCACTTAAAGTAGAAAAACAACAATAAACCGGGTTCGATCAACGAGAAGTCGTGTCACGAACTCATCGCGGCTACCACATGTAGTAAACACAAAAACATCATCCTCACAACAACCTGATGTCGGGGTTGGTGCTACCGTAAACCCTACTAACTCGCGAGTTCTACCTTGTTTTAAGTGCCAAGGGTTGGGTCACCTCATAAGGAAATGCTCAAACAAACAGCTAGTCATAATTATGGATGATGAGGCACCTGTATACGACACAAAAAATGAGGATGGCATAGTGAAGGAAACCGACGAGCTGGTGTATGCTGACCAGGGTGAGGCTCTAGTAACTCAACGTGTTATGAATGCGGATGTAGTAAAAACTGGTGATGATTCGTCATGGCTTCAGAATAAGTATAACACCCCGTGTTTTAGGACAATGTATGACGTTAATAAAGTCACCATTTATTTTTAGTATTGTACGCGTTTGTTTTTAATGAAAATCATTACGTTAAATCGCGTAAGCTAAAAATGATCAGTTAACGTAAACGGGCATCAAGCAATTTATTGTTTACATCAAACAAGGGTTAAGCAATTATTTAAAGAATAATTACTAATGTTTCACAAGTTATTTTATCGGATACGTGAAAGCGTTTACGTTTCGCGATAAATGACAATTAGGTTTTCCCGGAACCCTAAAAATTAGCGTACGCTTCAACAAATACCTACGTTTATATATAACGATCAAAGTTTATAAAACTTTATGCATATGAGCATACATATACATGTCCTATATAAATGTATATGTACAAATTAACCAAGACATTACAAGTATACCTTTTAAATAAAAACTACACATTACATTTTTATATAAAACTTTACTTACACTTTTCTTTTATAATACACAAGTAAACATACAAATTAATAAGGAAATAAGCTAGTGAAACACAAGTCCTTAACTTCATGGGATGATTCCCATTAGAAGGAACCAAGACATAAACCATTAAGTCCCTTGTTTCCCTCCTTTTTTGTCCCCTTGAACCTTGGACTTTCTAGTCAAACTTTGCAACTAGAAATATCTCATACTCTTCCTATATATATCATGCACGCATAAGGGATTTCACTTACTCTTTTACTTAGCAAAATTCATTTCTTTTCTCTCCTTTCCTAGCTCAAAACCTATAGCTCATTAAGCCATCCTAAACAAACCATACATTATTTTTCTACAACCTATACAAACCTTTACACATCAATCCTAAGACATACTAAAGTGTTTACAAGCATTGGATCATCATTTACAAGGATTAAGGAAGAAAAGGAAAGATTATGGTTTCAAACCTAATTTAGGGTTTATAATCTTGCAAGCTTGGGTTTTGAGTCTAAACACGGGTTTAGCATTCATTTCACATCTCATACATCATCCCTAAGGTCTTCTAAATTCCTTTATACTTTTTATTATTATGATTTTATGTGTAATATGTTAATTATAGCTAAATCACCACTTAGGACTTTTTAATATGTAAAATGAGTTTTCACTAATGTTTATGAAATTATGCACTTATTCTTATGTCATATGGTTATATATATCATGGAAAAATGGATGTAAAAGTATGATAACATATGGTTTAAGTATAAACATGTTTAGGTATAAATTAGGGTTTTTAAAGGTTTACTTAAGAAAGTTATGATTAAAAGTATACAAATGCCATATAAGGGCTGTTTTAATTCGACCTCAATGTTATATGATCATTAAAATAAGGATATAACAAGATGAGAAGACTTGTATACTTATGGTTATTATGTAAAAAGTATAAAGTGGTAAAACATAAAAACTAGGTCAAAAATGGACTTATGAATGTTATTTAAACATTCTGTCCAAAAGTGTTATAAAAATATACTTATTTTATGTTTTTATAAGATAATACATTTCACGACGATTCCGAAAAGGTAAGAAACCTTGTCAAACGGAATAATACGAAAAGGTTACGATTAGAAAACAAGTTATACGCAAATACACGGATGTAAAAGGAATTTTTATAAAAACTTTTTATAAAAATTATTCAAACAGCAATTTTTTGATATTTTAACAAATAATACATATTTTTAGAATTCCAAAATGATAAGAATCGTAATTTTTCAATTAATAACGAACGAGTTATGAATTTCGCGAGTTTACGACAATTAATACTTTTATAAAACTATTTTTATAAAAGTTACTATTCATGACAGAAAGTTACATTTTTCTAAACCTCATAAAATTATAGAACTCTCAATAACGAGAACGTCCAAGAAAGACCCTCGATAAAAATGGAACTATAACGAATAACAATACGACATTTACGGGTTTTAAACGGACAACAAATACGATTTAAAATAAAATCACGTCTGATTGAACAGTAAAAGTTACTGTTCACGCAAGGGACAAGAATATTGCAAATGTCAAATTATATAACTCTCTAAAACGAAAAGATGGGCAGTAAGAAACGTCAAAATCGGGGCTTAAAGACGCAGAAAGTTATGTCAGAGATAGATACAGAAAACGATAATTGATAAACGTTTTTACAGTATAGAGAGCTAGACGATTGACGCGAAAACTAAGTGATGTGTAGGTGCGAGGTGGCAGTGATCGGCGAGTATAGCACGGGGCAAGTATGAGGTTGATAGGATTGTAGAGGTCTCTATCATCACTGAAAGTTACTTTAGTAGTGACGGATATATGCATACTCTTGGTAGGGGAGAGCCTCGGATGCGGTATTATGGGCGTAGGTCGTGCGGCGAACTCTATGATTGCGGCATATTATATAGCATCGACGTATCAGGGACTAGTCTAGATAGCTCTTTCGACTCATGACGGAAACGCATACTATAGTCATTGACACTAGTGGGTACAATTACTGTTACATCATGATCTCTCACGACACGCTTAGAGCTGCTCAGTCAAACATCTCACTGCACACATCAAATCGAGATCAAGTCTGATTAATAAATATACAACGAACTCGGGATCTTATTACAACCTATGATAATTTATTGGTTGACATTCGATCTTTTCCGTCGCGGCTTATCTCTCTCTGCGATATTTTGGATATCATAACCGAAGGTGAGTTCATATGAGCCCATATTTTTTACGATTTCAATGATTTATAATTATGGGGTGGAAACATGCTTTGTTTTATAAATTGGACGCAAGTATTGATTACATGTTTGCCTAAGTTGCGATAACCCAGTTAAGTCCCATGTCATTGGAACTGTCAATTGCCTTAGATTTTAGTAGGGAATCTACATTATGTGACAGCGCGATATTATTCACAATGATACATTGAGTGGTCGTAACGACGCTCGGCCCGTTCGGGTGACTAGCTATCACTAGGAACGAACGTTATAGCATGTCGAATTTAGGATGTTTAGGGTTAGACATCCGGATGGGCGTAAATTGGGCAATGCGTAGACTTTTAATTGCATAGAAAGATAGTCGTAGGCCTTTGTTCAATTTTGGTCATGTGAGCGAGGTGGGGTAAGAATGTAATCTATGTTGTGGGTGATTGTCTGAAGTGTGTGTGCATTATTACGGGATTAAAGTCTTGCGGTTTTTCCTGTATTGTTATGTATGTTTTTAATCAAGACCGATAATTTCACCTCCAATGCAGTTTAATTTTTGGTGGGACTTGTTTTTATGCATATGTTTTCAGGAGGATTCCAGATGCACAAGGTGCCAAAGGATAACCATGGTGATTTTGTTTTTGGGAAGTAATGCTAAAGATATGGTTGTTTTTTATGTTGTAAAACCAGTATACTTTGTAATAATAATCAGGAACGAGTTAAAGCTTCGGGCTATTTGTAATCAAAATATTTGTTAAAATTCCAAGAATCAAGTTTTTAAAACGACTTTTTGGTCGTTCTATATATATCTTGTGTTATTGATCTATGAAGTAACACGCCCCGAACCCTTATTCGCTGCAACCCAATTGAGGGTGTTACAATATATATATAATATATATATATAATATATATAAAAATATAATAGTATATATATATATAATATATGTATATATATATATGGTAATATAAAATATATATGTATATGTATATATGTTTATATATATATATATATATATATATATATATATATATATATATATTATAATATGCATATATATATATATATGTAATATATATATATAATATATAATAATATGTTATATAATATATTCATATATTGTGTGTTTGTTAATGTTGTGTAGAACCTTTCACACACACACACACTATCTATAAATTACATTGATTTGTTATATGTTGACTATAGCTCTCTATCTCACACTCCGCCGTAATATGGTCCACAGCTTATCAAACATTATTGTTACTCTTTATTTAATTTCATGCGTGACTAAAATATTACAAAATGCCACATAAACTAAAATTCATGTGACTTTAGAATGAACAATAGTTACACAAAATACACATTCACTTGACTTTAAACAATATAAAGATCACACTTATTAACACTTTTGGCCACTTTTGGTTAACTTGTATGTGACTAAATAACAAAAAAACAAGCTTTGTGTGACTAAATGTTACAAATTGCCACACACACTTAAAATTCATGTGACCATTGAATGAACAATAGTCACACAAAATACACATTCACTTGACTTTAAACAACATATGGTCACACTTATTAACACTTTTGGCCACTTTTGGTTAACTTGTATGTGACTAAATTAAAAAAAACATGATTTGTGTGACTAAATATTACAAAACGCCACACAAACTTAAAATTCATGTGACCATTGGATGAACTATAGTTTACAGCAAAATACACAATCACTGACTTTAAACAACATATGGTCACACTTATTAACACTTTTGGCCACTTTTGGTTAACTTGTATGTGACTAAATCCTAAAAAAACCATGCTTTGTGTGACTAAATATTACAAAAGGCCACACAAACATAAAATTCATGTGACCATTGGATGAACAATAGTCACATAAAATACACATTTTACTCTTGATATTCACAAAAAGCAATAATGGTCATTCACTTATTAACACTTGTGGCCAACACTTTTTTTAAATTAATATGGTGACTAAGCTCAAAAAAACAACACCCGATGTGTGTTGACATAAATCATACACAAACGTCACATTTTTGTTATATATTCAAGTGCCAGCGGACGGAAATAGTCACACAAAATACACATTTACTTAAATAAATCATCTCAAATGTCACATATATTATATATTTATGTGGCCAAAGGACGAACAATAGTTACTCTCAAAAACCATTCGTGTGACTATAAAGTGTTTACGGTCACTAATACTGATTAATCCAACAAAACTTGTGCCTAATTTGTCACACATATTCGGGTTTTGGTCACTCTTTTTCAATGGAAATAGCCACGAACTCCCTAACGTCACCGTATGTGACCTACAGTGGCGCGATCTTTAGTGACAAACACCCAAAAAACACGTGTGACCATATGTATATCGTCACACATTTTTGGAGTGACCAATACCAGTTTTTGTACCAGTGATTGTAAACTCGTAAACTTCATAACTTCTTCGTTATAACTCGGATTTTCGAGTTCTTTATAGATCTAGGAAGCTCATAGTATGTACTATTTTAATAAAATGTAATATAAATATTTTATTTCACGAATTAAAACAGTAAGTTTTTAGGATTTTATATAAAAGTTTATAAACTTGTTTTTAACTTAACTAATTTGCTAAAAGTCTTCTAATTTAATTAAATACACATCTTGTATATAGATTAAGTCCTTGAGTTTGTGTCCATCGTGTATAGTCCAAGTTTTTCCAAGAACATATCCATTATATTTATTTACTTATTTAAACTATATAAATAAATAAACAACCATAAATTTTTATAAATTATCCATAGCATTGTAAATCTATAAGTTAGAACATATTTCTCATGTTTTTTAACACTCAATTTAAACCATGAACAAGTATTTCTTGAGTTTATATAAAGTTGTAATATTTTATAAACATGATAAAATATAACTAGGTGATGATTAACTATATAACAATTATATAAATCATGAAATGAATACTTGGAATAGATTAGGGTTTATAGAAGACCTTAGGAAGAAACACTATAAACTGATTATACTTGAAAACGCAATAATGAGTAAATGAGTAATACAATTTCGTAACACAAAACCAAACACCCCTCATTTCACATCTGCGTTTTTAACTTTGTCTCTAATAAAATACATGTAACCAATTTTTACAAATGATTTGTCAAACGCTATTTCCTTACTATTAGCGTATGCAAAACTGCGTTTTAAAAATGTAGGTGGTCCTTTTTCACAACTGCTTTTTGTCACTAAGAGAATGCTTATAATCACTTTTTTCAAGTGATTCACCAATCACTTACATTTAATCATTTATACTTTGAAAATGTAGTAATCAGTTAATCTACTTAAAAACGTAACTCTACAAACCTCAAAAGTTTAGTACTAGTTATCTGCTACTTGATAAACCACACCAAGTGACCCTGATGTCCTCACAAGAAATTTCTGGTTCAAGTTTCACTAGGTACATGTCTTGGGGTGGTTCGAAATGCTCATGGGACCCAATATTCCAATTAAGAAAAAAAAAGTCAACTCATAACTAAACTTCAAAACTCATCATACAAACACATCCCCCACAACATAACAAAAAATACATAACAAACTTAATAAAAACCAAACACATTCAAATGAAAGAAATTATTGGGAATGTTGGGATGAACCTTTTGTGATTTGGGGTTTGGGAAGTGTAAGGAGTAAAATTGTGGATACCCATTTGGAAATTTTCACTTTTTTAACGTTACTTTTTCTAACGCTACTTTTACTTCATTTTACGCATTATATTTTAGCTACTGCACCTACGTTACCAAGCACTTATAGAAAACAAACAACTACTAGCTGCTAACTAGCTAACAACTTCTACTTACAGGTTACAGCTACTACTCAAGCTAACTAAAAACTACTACTTACGGCTACCGCTACTACTTACAAGCTACTACTAAGCTGTTAACTAACCGCTACTCATACGTCTATTGCTAAACATAGCCATAAACTTAACTTGATAAACTCATAAGTCATAAGCCAAAAATAGTGGCCTTATAAGCGTTTTCCAAAATCAAATAAAGCCCATAAACTCGAAAATAATAAGCTTATTTATATATGAGAAAAAGTCAACTCTTATAACCCAAACAAAAACTTAGGGGGTGTTTGTTTCGGCTTATATAGCCGGCTTACGGCTTATTTGGTTTTGGGCTTATGTTTCATAGGCTCAGTTTTTGTGGCTTATTTTGAAACTTTTCGGCTTATATAAGTTTGTTATGTCATAATAAACCCATAAGCTCGACAAATAAGCTAACTTACAAATAAGCTATGTTACCAAACACATTTACAAAACAAACAGCTACTGTACTACTTACGGCTGCCAGTCTACTACTAACTGCTACTAGTTACAGCTACTACTTACCGCTACTACTTACGGTTACTAGTTTACTACTAACTACTACCACTTACAACTACTACTTGCGGCTACTAGTCTACTACTCCCTCCGTCCCATTTTTATTGTCCACGTTTCCTTTTTGGGACGTCCCAATTTAATTGTCCACTACTAAAAATAGATAGGGAAGTTTGATCAAGTTTACTATATTACCCTTGTTTGAAATTATTATTACAAACTTTAAAGAAGACTTTAATTAATTAGCTAAGGGTAAAAAGCAGTAATAAATGCACTTTTCTTAAACTGCGTGTTTTTTGTCGGAGGACAATAATTTTGGGACGGAGAGAGTAACTACTACTACTTAAATAATTGTGTTCAATATCAAGAAAACCCATAAGCTCAATAAATAAGCTACCTTACAAATAAATTAAAATAAAAAAGTCAACCCTTAAAACCTATAACAAAAAATGATCATAAACACAAAACCTGCATAGGTAAAGCATCCATATCAGCTCTCAACCCAACAAAAGGCCCCACACCAGACCCCACAAACCCTACAACACCAGTACCAGCAACAGGATACTCATACAAAATCCCCATTTTGTCCAGCTCTTTTCTTATCAGTTCACTTGTTTCATGTTCTTCATAACCCAACTCAGGCTTCTCATGTATCTTTCTTCTGATATTAACCATCCATTCAAAGAGGTGATCATTTTTGTGTGCAAATGAAAGGAAATCTTGGGAGATTTGGGATGAGGCTGTTGTGATTATGGGTTTGAGGAGTGTTATAAGGAGGAAGATTGTGGGTACCCATTTGGAGATTTTCATTTTTGTGATGTGGGTCAAAGTGATCATCACTTGGTGAACATGTGTGTCTGGGTTTATGTGTTGTGTTTTCTTTTTGTTTCTGTGAGATGCCAGACGGCTACTCATTTGTGCACGTGAGTTATTGGAAAGGTCACATGGTCAATTTTTTTATATAGCTTGAGGCCTTGCGTGACGGCGTGTCGGCATGGTCAAGCCACATGTCTTTACGAGTCATGACGAGTTATGACGTTTTTAAGGCGTAACTTAAGACGGCACAAAATATGAAAATATTTATAAATTTATATATTTATATCATATTACAAATATATTGAGTTTACAAAAAGTATAATACATAAGGAATAAAGTCAAGAAACTATCTTTGCATGTAATCTTTTTTATTTCTATATAAAAATACGATTTTTATCGCGTCTTATCACGTTTTTTCACTCTCATCTCACGTCAAGCCTTAAGCCCAAGCCTTGATCTATTGCGTGGCGTGGAGGTCACGTCTCGCGTCTTTGCGAGGCCTTTGCGCGCCTTTTAGAACCATGATAAAAAGACACACGCCCTAAAATTTAGAAACAAAATAATAATAAATAAATAAATTTATAAAACGTACCCTTAACTTTTAACTATTTACGATTTTTTTATATAATAAATTTTATTCATCAAATATATAACACATATCTACCAATTAATTCAGATAAAAAAATACCCGCAGAAAGATCTTCGAAATGCGAACAAAACGAGCCCAATATTGCAATGCTTCTGACATATATACGATTTTATAAAAAATGTTGAAGTTTAATATAAATAGAAAAAAAGAAAATTTACAAAACGTACCCTCAAATTTTAACTATTTACAACTTTCTTATATAATAAACTTTATGTATCAAATATATAACACATATCTATCGATTCATTTAGATAAAAAAATACCCGCGAAAAGATTTTCGAATTGCGAACAAAATGAGCCCAATATTGCAATGCTTATGACATACGTACGATTTTATAAAAAATTCAAGTCAACATATAAAAAAGCATTGTTAACATCCATTTGAAATAAAGTCTAACCATTTTGAACAACAAGATTAATAAGACATCTTATAGTAACAATCTTAACCACAGGAAAGAAGGTTTCATCAAAATTAATTTCCTCCCTTTAATTGAAACCTTTGGCAACTAAAATCTAGATTTAATAATCTATCTATATCCCCCCATCTGACTTAAATTTTATTTTCCAAAACCTAAAAAAAACCAATTTTAGAACCTATAGCTTTTCTTCCTTGAAGAAGATCAACTAAGTCCCAAGTATTATTCCTATAAAAGGCATCATTTCAGAATTCATAGCATCAACCCATGGATGATGTTTGGCAACATCCTCAAAGCTCTTAGGTTCAAAAGTTTTGTTTAAAACAAATGCAAAAAGATAGTTTTCTTTTGAAAGATGAGAATAGTTAACATATTTTTTCCATACCATATTTAACTTTAGACTCAACAATAAAATCATTGTAATTTTTTAGATAAACAGAAGGTCTAGAAGACCTTTTAAGATTTTGAATATCAGGTATATCTTGATCATTCTGAGAAGAAAACAAGTGACCATTACCCTTAGAAATAATATTTTGATTGTCCTCATGGTTTGCAGACCTCTATTCCTCACTAGCAACAACATTTGAACCTTGAGACTGCCCTCCCTCACTCTCATTCAGGAGTTCATAAGTGCTACCAGAGTGAGGAGAAGGAATGTCATACCTATTAGGGCTAGGGTCACTTCTCTCCTTATCATTGGGTACATCAGAATGATCATTAAGATAATCAAGGTCAAAGAAATTCAAATTGTTTAATCCTGGAACATATGGTTTATCAAGCATGTCAACTTTTTGTTCAAACGGAAAGATATCCTCAAAAAATTTGACATCCCTAGAAAAAACAATCTATTTTTTATCCATACTAAATAATTTCTATCCCTTTTTGTAATTAGAATATGCAATTAAGACACATTTTTCAGATCTATATCCAAATTTATCACTGCTATTTAAAATAGTAGCATAAGCAAGACAACCAAAGGACCTCAAATGTTTGAGAGAAGCTAATCTTTTATAAATGAGGTCAAAAGGAGACCTGCCATTCAGCACAGAAGAGGACAGTCTGTTAATTAAATAGTAGCAAGCTAAAAACACAGTCAATCCACATATAAGAGTAACCTCTCCCTAAAACAAAAGAGATCTAGCACAGTAAAGCAAATGCCTATGCTGTTCCTTTCAGAGCAAATCCATTTTTTTTGAGGGTATACCCTCCATGAAGTCTTATGTTGTGGTATAACCTATATCGATAAACACGGGATCGATTTCTGGACTGGCTAGTTTCTGAGAGAAGAAACACTAGGAGGAGAATTATTATTCTAAATAGCGAAAGTGATTCTTTTGTAAATGAATTTATGAACTTACTAGCTTGCCTCATTCCAAAGTTGGAAGAGGCTATATATAGTACTTACAAAATATCGAGTATTCGTACCCGACTTAAAACCGAAAAAAATGTACTAAAAACTATTAAACCACGAAGCTAATAAAGAACAGTAAAATACACGGGGTGACCGAGTCTTTTTCTAATATTTAACAATCTCCCCCTAAGGGAGGTCACCCCTAAAAATACCAAACTTTAATCACTTCAGTCTTTAGCTCGTAGGCATTTGATCTCTTGTACATTTAAGATAGTAATCTTTTGATTCATCTTACGCTTGTCTTTGACAGTGATCCTTGAGCTTTCTTGAGATCAACGCCCAAACATAATCTTACAATCAACTTGAAGTGAATTGCCATCTTGTGCACTTGTAGAATGAATACTGACATCAGAGGCTTGCGGAAGCTTGTGAGACACCTTTATAAGGTTTTTCATAACATCATAACAAGTGTAGGTCCGAGTCTTGGCAATCGGTTATTTACTTGACCATCTCCGGCAACTGAGATATCCATCTCCATTTCCATCTGTAAGCGATACCCCTGTAATGAGACAAGTTAGTAATAAAGAGAAAATTGATTTGAAAAGACAGTCTAAGTGATTCTTATGAAAGAATTTTGTAACACCTTCGGAGAGTTTTGATTATTTGTCAAATGATAAATAACCGTCAATTTTATACTGGAACAAGTTTGATTCACTCAGAACCGACCATTGTTTCTTTCCAGTTACCACATAAGTTTGATTCTTGAAGAATCGCACAAGTCAACCTACCTAGAGCTTGTTTATGTTGGCTTTAGCATGATTTCCATCTCATTGTGAAAAACTATCGTTTCCCGTTCGGATGTTTTGTGCAAAATCACAAGGATAATGCGAAGGACCTTAGGATAGACCATGTTCCACAGTGGTGTGAAGGACAAGAGAATTGATTAGTGTGTCCAAGAGATTAATTGACGAACTGATGGCGTCTAGACGCAATCGTGCATTTGTTATAGTAATTCGGAGGCTGGACAGCTGCCACCTTATTCAATATCAATCTAACTCAGAGTGAGAAAGTCCAATAGATAAACGGTTTTTGTCATTCGTGAGGAACGAAACATAAATCTTTTGAAAGATTCTGAGTGCTATGGAGGTTTGTGGCATGCATCACTAGGTCATGACGTGACGATCTTCATGTCAGCAATCATATAAGTAGATTTCTGGCAGCATATGAATTGACCCGGATTTCTTGCCTAAAAGTGAATGGAGGCTTCTTTCTTTATTCTTTACACCCTTTAATCTTTACAGTTCTTTTTAATTCTTCACCCCTTCATGCTTACGAGACTTTCATGACTAAACCTGTTGGGTTTATTCCAGTACTAGCTCCATCTCAGTCGACACTTTTCCATTTCTCACTTTTACTCCTTTTTCATGTCATACCTTAAGGACTTCTACAACAATAGTGGATTTTCCCTGGGTAGTCCCTTCGTTATGGCTGGATCATTGGGAATAGTACCTAACCTTACCAACCTTATAACTCCAATTAAGTAAGATGCATGGTCGGTCTTTTGGTACAGTTCTCCTTTCCATAAAACCAATTGAAAATTCAATTAAGGTACTTATGATATAAATATCAAAGCGTTTAGTACCTTGATTGTTTTTGACATTTTTCAGAAACGCTCCCCCTCAAAATGTGCTTCGGTATTCGAATTGTTAGCACATTGGGGCGGAGTATATGAATCCTAAGAAATCACTAAAATCACTGTTCTTTATATAACACATAATTTAAACACATTTTCTTCCCTTATCAAAAAAATTTAAACCCTTTGACATTTTGGATATCAATTGATTTAAATATGTTATAAAATTTAGGAGAAAAGTGTGGCCTTAATTCGCAAACGTGTAAGAGACATATAACTGCTCCCCCTCAATCGTTGAGGGATATAGATTACTCCTACACTTTACCATCAAGAGATTAACTACCTACTAATGTACAAGGTATATTATTCACAATAAGAAATAAGATTGACCTTTTGATTGTAATGACGATGTCGTCACGTTGTTCTGTTGATCAGCCTGTAGTCAATATCTCTTATTCTTCCTCCAACAAAGCTTTCTAGACTTCGATAGATCCTTCTGATCTGTAGTCTTTTCTCGATTGCTGTGATGAAGGTCATTGCTCTTTCACCTTACATCCTCATACACTTCCTAGTCTCCATGCCCTTATTGTACTCGAACAGATGAAAGTCTTTAACCATTTGGTCCAGCTTTTCCATGACTCTTGTCAACGTCCCATCACTAAACTTGTGAAGCTCATTCAGTCTCATCAGCTTTCTTTGATCATTTCTGTCTCTGTAGACAACTGCTCTTGGCTTAGGGACGATCGTATAGTCTTCTTATTGAAGTAATAATAGTCGGCTGGCAACCTAATAGGACCGTTCAACGGTTGAACCTTTTGGTATGATAGCTTTCATCCCGATTTGCAAGTCTCCCACACGATTCCTGATCACCAGGTTTCTTATCTCACAGGTAGACTGCATGTGTGAAACTAGTTGTTCGTCTGTCTTGGGCAGATGGTTTATCTTTTCTTGGATATTGAGAAGGAACAGATCTCAAAATCGTTAGGATAAAGATTTTGAAATCCCTTTTCTTACCAGATCGTGTAGTTCCTTGGTAATCTGCTTCGGAGAAGAATTATCTCTCTGAGGTAGTTATATTCCATATTTTTCCCAAACACTTTGACACTTTACGAGAGATATAACAGGACCCCCCCCCCCCACCCCCCCCCCACACGAGAAATTCCTCATGTGCGATCTGACTGCTTCACGAACAGAAAAAGGACTTCACTGTATGTTGATATAGAATTCCTTCCTCCTAAAACCACCACGATCTGATGCCATAGACCGCACGATGTCATATTCGCGTTCAACATCAAGTCTCAAACCCAATGCACACAACAAAGGAACTAATTCTTCAAGCCGAGGGGGATTCCGAGGTAACGATCGGCTTTAAGCTTGGGATATGAATAAGGCTAATATTCGCACTTTGTCACCTGTCACAATAATCCAGATCCTTGTTGAAGAAGAATTGTGGTTGAATGTTTACTAACCTGGTGGTCCTCCTAAGGGCAAGGTTCATATATATTTTCTCCAACTTTGAAGACCCCAGGATACTCCAACAACCTTATTTGTCAGCAGCTTATGACATTCATCCATCTGATATTGAAGAAAGACACTGTTCTTGTGAAAGGCTTTGGCAAGGTTGAAAGCTGGACCTTCTAAGTCAGCTTTGCAAGTCTTCTTCTATCCAGTTCGTCTGCATGACCATTTATGTAAGCGACTCCATATCATATGTCTTCCTTTGAAGCTTGTTTTCCTCCGGAACTTAAAACGTTTAGCGCGTAATCATTTGCCCATTTATTGTTCTGGTTCCAGGAAATCATTTGGGGGAAAGTCCATTCGGTTTCAGAGCTAACAGGACTCATCGCTTTCTGTGGAAACGGCTTAAAAAACCCACGTAGTGGTCGACACCTTGGGAATGTGAGCGTTGTCAGTGTCCTCCATTCTTTCTGAGTCCATTCACCTTCCATCCTGCTTAAAATGTCATCTGTAGATTGTTCAGATGTTTCTCCTGATTCGGGATCAGATCTGTGCATCGATGAGTAACACCACCTCATCTTGTGGTCCAGTGAGCTCCATCCAGATGAGGAGAGAATGGATTGTTGTTTGGACGCAGATGCCCATACTACTTCCCTTGGTTTCTTTGAACTTTGGTCATCATCTTTATTAGAGGTTTAGCTGACCCCGAAGCGTCAGAATCTATCTTCCTTCTCTTTGTTGACCTACCCTGGTTTTGGATCCCAGCAAAAGGGCCTTCATCATCATCATCGTACTTCATCATCATGCACTATTATGCTCTACTCTTGTGTCTTTAACCTTGTCCTCAACTTCCTTATCCATGGCATCTTCATCCTCTATCAAATGCTTCAAATAGAGCATGGTATAGATGGTAGTTTGGTCTGTTTTTGTTCAACTTCTTTCTTATTTATGTGTACTGAAAGAGCACATTTTAGATCAAATTCTTCAATCAACTTTATCAGTGACCTGAGGGTAAAGTTGAATCTTGATTCTCCTCATCTTGTTCCTTTCTTGGCTGATAAATCTCCTTCGGACTCTTATCAGATCTTGATTCTTGACAGACTCTGGGCCAGGCAACACAAGTGTTTCTCGATGTAAATCTGCAGTGTGGTCGTTCAAGAACATAAGGGAGCACATCAATTTTTGTTCCTAGATTAAATTAACACCGGTAGGAACTTGGGATCTTATTGAAGCCAAACACATCACAAAGAGAACATGTCCTTTCTTATACTTCAGACATCTCTTGATCTATCCAATTTTGCCACTCTTAATTGAAAGGCGATGAATGGAGTGATTTCAGGAAAGACGTGGTGAATGTTGTAGATTCCGTGTTGAATGGTGGAGGAGTGACCAGTAATTATGGCATCAGACGATGAACCGTCTGTGAAGGAGCAATCACTGGAGATTTGAAGTTGCTGTCTGATGACGTGAATCAGGAATGGTGGAAGCAGACTCCTTTCTAACTTTTTTATTTCTCCTGTTCATCTTCGGTTGGTTTTGTCATGAAGAAAATTGAATCCCCAAAGTTTAAATAGTCATCTAAGAATTTTCATGATGACAAAGAACCAAAATGACTTTCTTGTTTTTCATCGTGACACGTTCATCAGTTATGAGCATCAGGTTTACATGAACCTTTGGGGGAGGCCTTAGGCGAGGAAATTCTTCATCTCCCATGTGCTCAGGGTTTGTCAGCAAGAGACACATGTAATTTTCCAGAGTCTTATCCATTCTGGTCTTCCTTCCATGGGCTCAGGTCTGGTCCAGCCAGAGCCTCAAGTGCTTTCCTCAATGGTCCTGAATACAGGAATCTTACATCCTGGATGTTAACGGTAGAAGAGACCGATTGTACTTCACCTTGGATCTTTGTACATCGTTTTAGGAGCGCGGTTTCTGTCTTCACATTCTGTCGTTCTGAATCCGACGTGATGAAAGATTTCATGGATCTCTTATCTGATTGCTCATCATCGGTTAAGAGAGGGTCCAGTTGCGAATCAGGAGAGTTCGATCACGCATAGCAAGGATAACTGATCTGTAGATCTTTTCTTCTTTGACAAATCGATCCAGGGAATGCGCTACTTTTCTTCAAATAACAACGGCTATTCCCCTTCCCACAACTTCATGCAGTTTTTTTGGGAGTATGTTTTCTGACACTGATTCCTTGATCGTAGTACTCCTCCAAACAGGTGGCCTGACCTTGTGGCGCAGAAAGCGTATCTCAGCTAAGCTTGATAGCTCATTCCAGGTCTGCATCATCGCCTTCTCCTTCGCCCTTTTCTTGAGGTGTTTCCAGACTCAACTTCTTAGCTAGTTCGAGTTCAGGATCATTACCTTCTTCGTGAGGAATGGATTCTTGTTGAGCTTCATCATCTTCGTCAACAAGTCGGAAAGTGGGCTTCCCCTTTCTAACTTTCTGTGGAAGCTTACGCTTGGAAGGTTTCTTTGAGGGAGGAGGAGCTGGTTTGGATTGTTTGACTGGCTGGTGGAATTTGTCGTCTTTTTGGGAGTAGCACGCTTTGTTGCTGGTTGCACGCTTGCACTTTCTCGAGGAGTTTTCTTGGTATTCGCAGCAACCATTTTCAGATAGTTGGGATAATAAGAGGATTGTTGAATGGCTTCAGTTATCAGGGGATCGGGGATTGCCATTCCAAACACTTCAACTGTCTCACCTTTAGGGACAAACTTAAGATTTCCTAAGACATAATCATCGCCAGTGTAATGAACAGCAGAATCAGGACGACGATGGATGTTGTTATTTCTTGCCAAGTAATAGATTATTACTTTGGAAAATCGTCCATAAGGGATGAGGAGAGGAGTTGCTTTCTTCTTTGGGTTCTTCAGACTGGCTTTGTGAGAGAAATAGGTCTGGATCCCTTGAGTAAACTCTTCCCATATGAGCTCTGCATGATCAATATTAGTTTGGGTGACGATTCCCCACAGCATTTGCAGAACTGGGTGTCTGGGTTTGTCACTGCCAGACGTCTTTCCTGTCAGGCACTGGTTGAGCAGGGATAGAATTGCCCTCCAAGGTTGATACACATAATTCGTCCGTATACTGGAGACAAATTCTATAGGTTCAGGATATCCCAGCTCATTAACAAAATCTAGCACCGTGTCACCAGTCGGAGGTAACTCAAATGGGTGAGTTGGCTTGACAGGAGTGATCGCTAATGCATTTCTAAGAAGATCAGCACTTAGGTCGAACCATTGTTCATCAAGTTGACAGCTATAAACCCCAGTCTTCTCATTATATGACATTGTCTTCCAGAACTGTTGCAGGTATATGGCAGGAACATTTGCAGATGCAGTCAACGCTTGGAAAAAGTTGGTATTCTTCAGAATGTCCACAGATATCTGAAAGATGGGATTCTTCTGGATCTTTTGTGCATTGAATAGGAGGTTGCTTTTCCCGATAGTTAACCACTGAGAGCGTGGTACAATCTGCTCATCATTTCTTGTAGGAGGTTGAGCGGGAACAATTTGTTCTGCCATCGAATTCTGCAAAAGAGCATTTAACGAAGAAGACACACATTGCAGAGAAACGATGTTAGAGAGAACATTAGCTTTGATAAACTCATGTAACAGCGTGATTGATTAATACGGTTGTAATTCTGGTTTGATTAAGATCTTATCAGTTATCCAACAGGATCAATTACTTATTAACTAAGCCCTGATGGGATTTAGAAAAGCAACTGGGGCATTTTAAGATTGGGCACCAATGGGACAAAATATGAAATTTAGCCCAAACCGCCGCTTGGCAGAATGCCAACTCGCCGTTAAGCGAATTGAGCAACCCGCCGTGAATATATAACATATTCAACCAAACCGCCGAGACACGGCGGTTTACCTGTTGGATACAAAAATAAAAGAGAATTATGGCAACCCGCCGTTGGTCAACCCGCCGTTGGTCAACCCGTCTTTGGGCAACCCGCCTTTGGGCAACCCGCCTTTGGGCAACCCGCCTTTGGGCAACCCGCCTTTGGGCAACCCGCCTTTGGGCAACCCGCCTTTGGGCAACCCGCCTTTGGGCAACCCGCCTTTGGGCAACCCGCCTTTGGGCAACCCGCCTTTGGGCAACCCGCCTTTGGGCAACCCGCCTTTGGGCAACCCGCCTTTGGGCAACCCGCCTTTTGGGCAACCCGCCTTTTGGGTAACCAGCGGGTTGAGTCATTTATAAATAAATATTAATAACACAAAATGATCAACCCGCCGTAATGAATAACACGCAACCCGCCACTAAGAGACTTGGGCAAATCATTCGTTTTTGATAGAGATAAAAACAACTCATCAAAAACACATTAATTAGTACCTAATGAACAATTCCCAGCAATCAGAACACACTTTACAACACTACATTTGTGAACTCGACTTAGAACGACCCTATATCTAATTTTCTACAACTTGTGATGTGTTTTAGATCGATTTCTTTGATATACACATTGAATATATGATATAGATTGAGGTTCGAAGATTACCTTAGTAAGAAAAACTGAAAATTGGCGATTTGTGATTTCGTTCTTGGCGGCGGTTTGCGAGTGTGTGTGTGTGTGTGTTTTTCCTTTGACTATTTTTCGAATGTTTTGACCAAGAGGCAACTCGCCGCCCTTCTATACACATAAGTTACAAACATGGCAGTTTTGGTCCCTTGGGTTTCCTTCTTCTTTTAAATTTTTGTTTTAAGTATTCTAAGGCTTTTCTAAGATTATGCAGTTGGCCAACTTAGTCCCTATTGGTTAATAAGGCTAGGAAACAAAGAGCAAATGCTTTTTACACCCTAAACTTTACAACAATAGATAACTTTGGACCTTTGAGTTAAAGTTAATTAGCTCCCCTTCAAATATTAACCCATTAGAATACAACAACCATCTAAGATTAGACTTTTATAACACCCAACAGTCTTTTATCACCCCTTGGATATTTTCACATTCACTCTCCCCCTCAAACAACGACCCGGTTTCTATTGAAAGAGCTGTAGTCGTTGATTGAGATGAAAAGATCAGGCGAACATCTCCCCCAGCACCATTGTTTTACTTTACTCCCACAAAGCATGGATATAACGTAATCCATGCCCAGACATTAAACCGGGTTGCAATTTGAAGTAATTGCAAGCCTTTTAGTAATTCCAAATGACTTTTTTTTTTGTACAAAGGATACATGAAGGCATTTGGTTTACTCATCATTTCCTTCTTGAAGACGTTTGAGAGTTTCAGGGGTCAAACTCTTCATGCCTAGGCGTGGAAGAAGAAATTCGAACCGTTCTCTTGGTAAGGCTTTGGTGAGAATATCTGCAAGTTGATAATTAGTTTCCACGAAGTAGAGTTCAACCACTCTATTTTCCACTTGCTCTCGGATGAAATGGTGCCGTATGTCAATGTGTTTAGAGCGAGAGTGCTGGACGTTGTTGCAGCACAGAGCAATAGCACTTTTGTTATCACAGTACAGAGGAATTTTATTGAAATCAAATCCGTAGTCTTTGAGCTGGGATCGCATCCAAAGGATTTGAGCACAACATCCAGACATGGCTATGTATTCAGCCTCTGTAGTTGATATTGCCGTGCTTCGTTGTTTCTTTGATGACCAGCTAACCAATCTATCTCCAAGAAACTGAGCACTTCCCGACGTACTTCTTCTTGAATCTTGACATCCCGCATGATCCGCATCTGCATAAGCTGTTAGTGACATGGCGTTGTCTTTCGGATACCAAAGACCCATGTTAATGGTTCCTTTCAAGTACCGAAAGACACGTTTGATAGCTTCAAAGTGCTTTTTGGTAGGCTTAGCCTGATATCTAGCACACATGCAAACAGCGAAGACAAGGTCGGGTCTACTGGCTGTAAGATACATTAGGGAGCCAACCATTCCTCTAAATCGAGTTTGGTCAACTGGAGTCCCCATGAGATCCTCGTCCAGTTTCAATCGATCCACCATTGGTGTATCGACAGGGTCAGAGAGATCCATTCCATATTTCTTTAAGGTTTCGAGAGCATATTTCGCTTGGTTAATAAAGATGCCTCCGGGACTTTGAGAAACTTGTAGGCCTAAGAAAAACGACATTTGTCCCATCATCGACATCTGAAATTTGGAGCTCATCTCTTTTGAAAATATGTTACACGCATTAAGATCTGTTGAGGCAAAAATGATGTCATCTACGTATATTTGAACAAGTAGAATGTGTTTGCCTGATTTGCGTGTGAATAACGTTGGATCCACGGCACCCTTGAAGAAATTGTTTGCCATCAGGAACTTTGAGAGTGTGTCATACCACGCCCTTGGTGCTTGCTTAAGCCCATACAGAGCTTTCTTCAGACGATAGACGTGAGTAGGATTTTCCTGATCTTCAAATCCTTCAGGTTGACTGACAAAGACTTCTTCTTGAAGATCACCGTTCAGAAAAGCAGTTTTGACATCCATCTGGTAGATGATCATGTTCTTGGTTGCCGCATTGGCAATGAATATTCTGATGGCTTCTATCCGTGCAACTGGAGCAAACGATTCTTCAAAATCAATACCTTCCTCCTGACGATATCCCTTTGCAACTAACCGAGCTTTGTTTTTCAGTACATCACCATATTCATCAAGCTTCACTTTGTAGATCCACTTGAGAGCGATAACCATAACATAGATTGGGCGAGGTACTAATTCCCATACTTCAAGTCGATCAAATTCGTGAATTTCATCTTGCATGGCTTGAAACCAGCAGTCTTCTATCACGGCCATTTTGAAGTTCTTGGGTTCGACTTTGGACAGTTCAGTATGGAAACAGCACCACAAAGCATCGGATGCTAACTGTTTTCTGGTAGATACAAGACGAGAGGGATTGCCAATGATGTTATCAAGAGGGTGATCTTTGGTCCATCTTCTGAGATGATCTGGTGGTTGAGTAACTTGGTTGGGTTCAGTTAAACTAACATCCCCTGATGTTGACTGTGCAGAACTAGGTTCTCCTGCAACAGGGTTAACTGAGGGATGAAGGTCAGCTTGAGTAATTGAGGTGTCTTCGATAGTTGGTCCAGCTGCAACACCTTGAGGAAAGACTGGAGGATGCACTTGTGAGGATGACAGTGAATGACTTGTAGAAGGTGCATCTTGAGCAATCGTTGTAGAAACAGATGTATTTGTAGAAACAATTGGAGCGTTAACTACAGTAGCCGTAGGGACTGGTTCACTATCTGTAGATTGATCAAAGTATTCATCGAACATCGGTTGGAATAAAATCTCCAGATCTTTATCTGTCGGTGGAATGTTTGTAGTTGCAGGGACATGCGATGGGGCGAGCCCTGAATTGAGTTGTCCAGGGGTCATCATGATAGGCTCGGGTCCTGAACTGATGCGTACAGGAGCCATTGTCTGATGCATCTCATCGAATGTGACGTGAATTGTTTCCATTAATCGACGAGTTCTCTTGTTGTAGATTCTATAGCCCTTCCTGCTAGGAGCATACCCAACGAAAATCCCAATGTCAGCTTTGGCTTGAAATTTTCCTAGATCTTCGCTATCATTTGTAGGATAGCACAGAGCACCAAATACTCGGAGAAATGTAAGATCAGGCTTCTTATCATGTACAAGCTCATAAGGGGTTTTGTTGTGACGAGTATGAATTAGGGATCGATTCTGGGTGTAACAAGCAGTAGCTACAGCTTCTGCCCATAGAAACATCGGTGCTTTTGAGAATATCAGCATTGTACGTGCTGCTTCCACAAGTGTACGATTTCGTCTTTCGACAACGCCGTTTTGTTGAGGAGTTCTCGGAACAGACTTTTGATGAAATATGCCATTTGAGTACCTTGTTATAGATTGTACTCATAATCATCCATATGAGGTTAAGGAGCCGGTTGAACTTCATCTTCATCAACCAGTTTAAAGGAACTCTTCTCCTTGTGAATGTTATGTCTATTTTACCAGCTGGAGGTGACTCGAATGGGTGAGCTGAGTCTGTCTGAGTGACATTTAAGGCCTTTCGAAGAAGATCAGCACTTAGAGTAAGCCAGTGCTCATTGACTTGAAAGCTATAAACCCCAGTCTTTACATCATGAGTCAGAGTATTCCAGAATAGCTGAATATAGATAGAAGGGACATTTGCTGATGTAGTGAATGCCCTAACAAAGTTTGTGTTCTGACGAATATCAACTGAAATGCGAAAGATAGGGTTCTTTTGCAACTTCTGTAGATCCAAGAGAAGGTTTCCCTTTCCAATCTGTAACCACTCCGAGCAATGAAGGATCTGTTCATCTCTTCTTTTTCACATCTCTTTCACATTCGATCGTTTCATACACATTGAGAGACCAAGTTTAACCGTGTTGATCACATTAGATTCACTATTCTCCCCTTCAAAAATTGCATATGTGATTGCCATTTTTGATCTAGTGAATTAGAATACCAGCTGATCTACGTTGATCCACTTAACGACTGAACGAGCATGGAAAAAATATGAAACTTGTTGATGAGAATGATCAAGAACAAGAAGATTTCTCTTCTGTTGAAGATAAAGCGCACTGAAGCGTACACCTTTCTTCTCTTTAAGGAACGGGGCCTGAAGAGATGCCAGCAGACGCCTTTGTGACATTTGAGAAACGAGGTTTGAACTGATTTGTTTAAACGTCTTTTGACAATGAAGACCGAGGCTTGAACTGCTGTGTTCAAGCATCTTTAGACATTGAGGAGCGAGGCCTGAACTGTTTTGAGCAGACATCATTTGATGAAGAACGAGGCTTGAACTGTTTTGTCCAAACATCATTTTAGGCTCGGGTCCTGAACTGATGCGTACAGGAGCCATTCATTTCTTCCTCTAAATCGAGTTTTGAACAGCTTGAGTCCAGATACCGAAGGATGATCTGTACCACCTGCATTTGAAAACAGTCGAATTTGGAGGGTTTGAAACTTCGGATCCCCAATTTGTGTTGGGGTCCTGTTGGTTAGCTGTTATGATAGAACATTGCACAGAAAGCTTAGTTAAAGGGCACAGTTCGCCTAAGGCAAATTTCTTTCCTGTGGGTCTCCATTGATAACCACAATTAAGTTTTCCTAAGGCGACTTTCTTTCCTGTGGATCTCCATTGATAACCAACATTAGCAAAGAGTTTTCCCGTTGCTTTCCAAACCTGCTTGGTCTTGTTCAAACTGTTATCAGATAGTTTGCCTTTTGGTTTCCAGATCTGCTTGGTCTTGTTTAAACTGTTATCAGACAGTTTGCCTTTTGGTTTCCAGATCTGCTTCCCTTTATTCAAGACAATTTTAACAGTGGGGGTAGCATTCACAGAGCTCAAAATATTAACAACACACATTTCATGATTTGCAGAGTTTAAACATTTGTTACACGTTTTGCACACAGATTCAGAATTCGAATTAATTACAACACGCTTAGAGCTAATGCTAGAATCAACCCGATTCACTTTTGTCCATACTGACTTATTTGTCCTAGGGTGGACTTCTACTTTCTTCTTATTCTCAGTCTTAGCAGGCGGGATCCTATTTTTCTTTGTATTGCCTCTAGGCTTTGATCCGCTTGCTTCAGTGGAAGTGTTTACTCCTGTAGAATGAATCACATGGACATTAGTTTGTTGAACCTTTTGGTGCACTTCGTGTTTCTGTGTGTTGCTAGATGAGGTTCCTGGTGCATCACTAAAAGTAACTTGCTTTTTCCTAGTAACAGGGGTAGAGGGAGCCTTGTTATCTCTTTCATTGAAACTTTTTGGGCAAGTGCCAATCACACATTCTAACAATTCCTGAGATAACTTAGTGTATTGGCAAGCATAGTTAAGTGAACTATCTAGTGGTTTAACTACTCTAGCTTCCTCTACAATCTCCCTAACCGTTTCTACACTCTCCTTAAGATGTTTGACATAGTTTAAATGAGCACCCCTATTGTTCTTAAGGGGATGAGGGATGGGTTTAACGTCAATGGCATACATGCCAGGAGCAAGAACTTTTGGTTTGACATAGTCACTAGTAAAACAAGGCTCTTTGCTTCGCAATTGAGCTTTTAGACTCTCAATCTCATTCAACATGGTAGATGTCTTTTCACTTGTGTGAACACGCGCGCTCTTAATTGAGTCATACAATTCCTTGTAATGTTGTTTGACCTTTTCTAGCTCTACTCTATAGCAATCATTTTGTTCTACAAGAGCAGTGACATCTATAGCATTATAAGGCACACGACTTCTGTCATTCACATTAGCGACTCGATCTTTCAAGTGTCTAATCACGTTATCTTTTTCTTGAATCTGATGTTCGAGATTCTTGATCTTAAAGAATGAGTTAAAATCAGGAGCTTCCTGTGAAGCTTGTGAATTTTTATTATCAAAACTTTCTCGAAGATGTTGATACTTTAATTGCAAATTTAGGCATTCCCTTTCAAGTTTTGAAATAAGTTTTGACTCATCATGAACTTTAGACATATCAGCTTCAAGATCTAGACAACGTGATTTTTCCACATCATACAGCAGTTGAGTCGACAAACAATTACATCAGATTCTATTTTTAATGAGAAGGTTTTTCTTTTCAATATCAGCACATTGCTGTCTCAGTATTCTTGTCCCTTCGTTATTCATTTGATCAAAAATTTCTATTTTTCTCAAATTACTAAATTCCTAACATGGTGTTTGGAACTCCCAACAAAGTGTTCTTTAAGAGTTTGAAAATGGAATAACTCAGTAAGGTATCTCTTTTGTTTGCCTCAAAAACCTCTTTCCCCTCTGTAAGACCTGATGGAGTGATTCTAGTTTTGTCAAGTTTTGTTAAATTCCGTTAATCGTTGCATTGTGAGTTACATAAAGGATTATCTTCACCTGACTTTTAGTTGTAGCACTTCTGGGACATGCTTGACAGGGTGTATTGGGCTGGATAACACTGTCAATGCTGATATGGTTTGGAGCTAAGTCTCAGCTTTTTTTTTTTGTTCTTTACCTGTTGTTTGTTTATCTTTGGACCAAAATATTGTTCTGGGGTCAGATTTCTTTTGGGGTGCCAAAGGTTGCAAGAAAGTTCTCCTTCGAGTAATCTGGGGGGGCAATCCTAACTTTATTTTCCACACATTGAGGGCTTTTCATTTTCTCAAGCATTCTTTTCCTAGTTATCTCAGATATCTCACGAGTATCCTCTGAGTCATGTACAACAGGGCGTGCATGATTGGACATGACTAATACATGACCATTATAGAGGGCAGGTTGAACTTGCTTTGCACGGGTGAGACATAAGGGATTTTTGTAGCCTATCGCTACCTTGTTCTTTTCATCATAAAATGATTTTGGTTTACATATCATGTGAACCGTTTGAACAGACTGATCTTGTTTGTATAATCTATCTTCAACCTTTTCTTTTAGCCTTTTAATGTCTAAAAACTCTTCAAGGAATTTGTCTTCTTTTTGTTTAAAATCCTTTTTCAAAATGATCGCTTCTTCCCTCATTATCTTATGATGGTTAAGGGTAGAACGAAGTTGCAATTGTGCAGAATGAAGTTCCGATTTTAAAGAAGTTTCTTTTCGATTTCGGTCAGAGATAATTATTCTCATTTGTTCATCAATCTTTCGTTCTCTATCAGTTAATTCAAACTTAGCCCGTTGTTCATACACCCCGACCAGTTCCTTATATCTCGCAAGTTCAGAAGTCAATGTGTCATTAACTACTTTAACCTGCTTATTTGTTGACATACTTTGGACACCCTGTTCATGCATTTCATCGAGAATTGACATCAATGCATCATTTCGTACAGAAGATACATTACTTTGTACAACATGTTCTTCGTTGTCTTCCATACTGATCATACGGAATAATATTACTATCACTCGTATAGTCAGCATCAAAGTCAACAACGTAGTTGTATTGTACATCGCTTTGCATCTCGTGTACTTCATGATACTCATCCATATGATCTACAAAGGTATCATGATCTTGTACCTCAAACGGAGTATTCGAGTCATATGATGGCCCGGCTTCATCGTAGATTGGATCTTCAGATGAAAGATTTACCATGAACATGGTCTGTGTGGTGGGAGCCTCATTCAAATTCTAGAGTCAATGCATCACATTGATCAGCTCTAAGACATGGTCCACATTGAGTCGCCAAATCTTCCACATTTTCATCCAAATCATTAGTGAACTGTTCTCTGCAGAAACAACAAATGCTCTTCATCCAGTTACAGCACCTTCCTCATGGAGACATTCATCTGCAGCATCTTGCTTTTGAGAGTAGTCTGAATCATCTGGGGACGGCTTTGGTTGTGGACATTATCGTGCTAGTAGTGTGTGCCCAATTCTTTGCCAGGTTGTTAGCACATAATGGTTTTAGCTTGACAGGATTCTGTTTCTATACTCTGTTCTGACCTCCAACATTCCCAGCTACAACATTTCCTCTTGCATTGTTCCTGTGAAATGGTCTTCTTTGATTATTCACATTGTATCTATCACGAACATCCTGAACAACAACTCTGTCATCTTGAACTGTAGCTTTGTTCCTTGCATTAGAAGACGTTCTGAGGAGGGCAAGTGTGTTGGTTAGGCTTTCAATCAAGTTATCCGTTGAAGTGCTTCCTGTGTCCATTTGACAGTTATCAACATATGATGGTTGATTTGAGAATTGTGGAGACTCGGATGATTGTGTTGGATACTTTTGATTTGATGCATTAGACACTAGTTGTAACATTCCGTATTTTCAGGTCATTTACAATACTATTTAATTTCACTATTTATTTTTTTTCTCGTACGCGTTCACTTTTAAT
>BQNB010046600.1:0-13135 GCA_026074375.1 Tanacetum coccineum
CACCAGTCTCTTCCTTTGTGCCTTCAGTTCTTTTCTTCAACTCCCTTGAATTGAGAGTCGCCGGAACATCCTCAATTGTCAAGTATTCCCTCCCATACAACAATGTTTCCAAAGAGTTTTCATAAGACGATGACAACGATGTATGTAACATAAGTGCCTGATCTTCATCCTCAATGTCGATATCAATATTCGCCAAATCAAGTATCAACTTATTAAACTATTATATATGATCACCTAGTTTCGTACTTGAACTCATATAGTACGTGTATAGCTTCTTCAGATATTGTCTATTTGTTAAGGACTTAGTCATATATAGACTAGTCAACTTCGTCCAAATTCCTGCAGCATATGTTTCCTTGGTAACATACCATAAAACGCGGTCTTCCAAGCATATAATCAAGGTACTGTGTGCCTTCTTCATCAAAGCAGCTTTTTCACCTGCTTGCATATCAATGGGTAATATCTCTAATGCAACATCACATCCATGTTGTACCATTAAAGCACGCATCTTTATTTGCCATAACCCGGAGTCATTCTTCCCATCGAATTTTTCGATGTCAAACCTAGTTATATAACTAGTCATTCTTTTTTTCCTTGCTAAAAACCTTTTCAAGTTGTTTCTTAACCAACTTTACCGACAAGCCTCCCAAGCCGTGTGCAATATATCTGTTGTTGCTAAAAACCTTTATTGCAAATCGAATTAATTAGGAAAACCCTAAACCCTCGATCTCGAACAAGCAACTCGATTGTTAACTTGAAACCCAAGCAAACCACGGCCGAAACTTAAACAACAAAAAAACCCGTAACAACAAAAAACCTTCGTTTAATTCGGATTTTAGAACCAAGAATACAATTACCGAAGTCGAGTTTTAAACAAATAGTTGAATTGTTTTGACAAAAAAGATAACCTTTTGTTTGTCACCACCTGTGTAGTATGACGTGTGAATAAAAAAAAGGTTTAATTTTAATCACTATTCTTTTAGAATACACCTAACGTCACTTTAATAACCTTATACACGTTTATAAACCACCTTTTCTTTCTTGTTTGTTTAATCTTGCAACTTCCCGCCAAATAAATGTCGAATTTCATCACGTCTCGAACTGGTAACGACCCTTCAGAGACCACTACCAACCGTAGCTCTGATACCACTTGTTGGAATAAATTGCAACAAATCCGAAGATGTCGAACACGAAACCTAGAACTGTAACGTCGATCGATCACAAGTTCCAACACCAACGAACCTTGTTGAACAACAAACGAAGAAGAACAAGAAGACCATAAAGATATCGACTAAAGTGTAAACAATAAGCACATGATATACCTCGAACACCCTTTTATAAATGAACCAATAAATTTTACAATTCGAGAAGAAGAATGTTGAGCGAGGATCCCCCCTCATCTCGATTTATAGAGATGAGGGGGTAAAGAAACCATGTTAGAGTCGGCTAAGGAATACCCCAACCGAATCCTTCATGAGCAACCGACCATATGGCCTTTACTTGCCTTCCAAGGCAAGTACATAAGTCCTAGTTCAAGTCTAACACCTAATCTAATTACAAAGTACACTTAAGTCCTTAATCTATGTTTAAGTTTACTACTAATATACTTCGTGAGTAATGAAAAGTAAAAAAATAGAAAGTAAGGGGACGCTTGGTTCGAAACAAGGAATAGCAATGAGAAAGATAATAGGAATACTATGGAATGCAATGAGTATTATGCTATCATTGTTTTCGCTTGGTTCATATAAAGCACACGCACTTCCACGTGCGTATCAAAAAACTTGTTACGAAACTACACTTGCAATCTTTTGTGACCATACTTTTTTCTTCCTTTCAGTTTGACATAAAACAATAAAATTCGCATTTTATTACTAAAAATATTTTCACCTAAATTTAAAACATCATATAACGAATTTCTTTGAACCTAGTGACAAACTATAAAACTACTAAGCTAGTAAGCCACACAACATGTATGCATATATAAATATATAAAGTGAAAATGATTAGATATATTATTACTGTAAAATTTATCATGTCATATATGTTATTTTGAATATAATAAGTAGTATTATAAATATATTGTGGTATTTATATAAATAAATATGTTGCAAGAAATAGATGAGATCATAGAGGCCGTGGTTACATGGGGTAATCAATACCATAACCCTCATTTTATTGAGTAGTTGCTAATTTCTTTATTTTGGATAATACTCCATTTCATTATATTAAACCAAACATAGCTAATGATTGTTTTTTCTATTCCTCACTCCTTAATCCCCTTAACTAAGCATATCTTCAACCCAATTCTTGAAAGAAAACATTTTACTTCTAAATCAACCAAATCACACTTTGTTTTCTATCCTTTCTATTGTCTTTCTCTCATTAAGTAATATTCAAGAACATAAATTTTTATGTTTCTCTTCAATTTCTTTCTCTTTCTTTCTTAAGCGATGTGTAAAGAGAAAAAAAAACTCTAATAATTTGCAAAATCAAGTTTATGATTTAGTTTGCAAAAATTGTCAACCTTCCAATATTATTCTCTTTACACATTTTTGTGATGATTCTTTTTCTTAATTCGCAAATAAACATCATATTTCATGTTTTATTTAATCATGTATTGCTAAAAACCGAGTTATGACCCGACAACCATAGCTTCTCGAATTCGTGCATCATTCATCATAGCGATCCATTGACTCATGTGTCAAAAGTCAAAACCTAAAATTCATGACCTCAAACACCGCATTTTAATAAATTATCATAAACCATATTCTAACATTTTTTACAAAAAGGGAAAGATTCGTCACAAATGTTAACGTTTTTAGCATGCGACTTAATGAGCCGTTGACATGAAAAGCAATAAAAAGTTAAAGCAGGGGTGAAATATGTAAATGTTAAAACACCAAGGACCTGAATGAAACTATTAGCAACTTTTTACCGGCAAAACTGTCTTTGAAAAAATAGTTTAATATAAACAGATAATACAGCAACCATTTTTTTGAAGATGCTAAGCTTCAAGCTCACTCTCTATCTTTCTCTCACACACACTAAAACACACACACACACACACAGGAACAAAGACATAGGACATATGAAGAGGCTAAATGCTGGATTTGATTTGTGGGGTGTGTTAACTTTTCTTGAAAACAAGATTCTGTTTATATAAGTTAAGTTGTTATCTTTTTCTTTGCTCGAGCAGGCCGATCTCGCCCACTTTCTGTTCTTTGTTTTTTCGAAGCGAAGAATCTTTATTTTTCTCAATTGATGTAAACTATCGCTTTCCTTTCTCTATCAAAGATTCCCATTTCTTTACTTTGATAAAAATGCAAACTTTTTCACCAATTAATGATGCCATTCTTCTTCAATTCCAATCTCCATCTCTCTCTCTGCAGCTACCTTTTTTTTTTCATAGACGACGCTTTTTCCCTCTCTCTCTCGTGGTCCTTTTCATTTACGCCTTTGCTTTTTTGCCTTCTTGAGACTCCGGTGGCAAGTCTATACATATGTACACACGCCCTTCAGTTATGTCTTATTCTGGGAACTTCAATCACCTCTCTCAGCCTTGTGTTTATGGTATGGAAAATTTCTTATGGCTGAATGAATCTTATATTTCAAATTTCCCAAAACATAACATCTCTTTCTCCACACGCAGAGAGGAAATCTTGGTTTATGAGATGGCTGAGTAAGCTTTTTAAAGGTGGTTCTAGTAATCACACGCAGATTGGTGGTACACATAGTCCAGCACATTTTATTGGGGACGAAAATATGGTTCTGCGCGCTCCTGTTAGATCCTTGGTAAATACTAGTTTGTTTATTTCATTGTGGTATTATATTACATTGACCCGAAAAAACATCAAAATTAAACTTTGCGTGGATGTTAACTGGTAGGGAAAAGGTAAGAAAGTATGTTTTGTATCATAGTGCTAAAACTGAAAAGTATGCACTTTTTTTTGTTTCATATAAGGCTGTAACTACTTTACTTTTGATGTTCTTGATCTGAAAACCCCACTTGCTCCCTTAAAGATCATTGAAATTTCCTTTTGATTTGTATTCTGAAATACTGCTGAACAAGAAATCGCATATTAAAAGCTTTCAAATTTCATTAGGATAATCGCTCAAGGACTGATAAAGAGAAGGAAGAATTAGATCGAGCAATTGCACTTTCTTTAGCGGAAGGATTGAAGAAACCAAATGGTAAGTTTTTACTAATTAAAAGGATTTCTTTCGTAACTGTTAATTGACCGCAGATAACATTTATCTGTTTGGGTTGTTCAGGGTATGGGTGGCAACCTAAGAATGAAGATGATCTTGTAAAATCAGTTCCGGACGACCCTCGTTCTTCGTATCCTCCATATGTTCCTAGAGAATATCAGCCAATGGCTTATAGGTAAGTATGGATTGTGTTTCTTTTATGTCCTTTTCATTAATCAATATGCATAATGGCTAAAGGATATCTTTGACTGATGTTCTTTGCACCTCTCATAAAAATTGCAGACTATGTGGTGGCTGCAATCGCGACATTGGTTATGGAAATTACTTAGGATGCATGGGGACCTTTTTCCACCCCGGTGCTTTTGTTGTCGTGCTTGTCGTTACCCAATCACAGAACACGAGGTAAACTTCTGCTTTTCTTGTTGTCAGTTCCCATTTGGTTTTTGTCGCTCCGATGACGGTGTTGAATGTTTTCTTATTAGCTTCTTTTTCTGTTGATTCAAGTTTTCTCTATCAGGGAAGGATGCATACCACAAGACTTGTTTCAAAGAGCTAACACATCCTAAATGTGAAGTCTGCTTTCAATATGTAATGATCTGTTCATATTTTAGCTACCTTTACATTGACAATTGATATTAAAATGCTAAACTTTGAATCTAACTTTTGTTAAAGATTCCAACAAATGGAGCTGGATTGATTGAGTATCGATGCCACCCATTCTGGTCCCAGAAATATTGTCCTGCACATGAGCATGATAACACAGCACGATGCTGTAGTTGTGAACGATTAGAGGTATTGATTCTGATACCTTTCATAATCTTTTATCTGATTAAGTATCAAATCAATTTATTTGATGTTTCAATGTTTCTGTTTGCAAGTCTGTGAATACAAGATACATATCTTTGGGAGATGGGCGGAGTTTATGTTTAGAGTGCATGGAATCCGCGATAATGGATACTGGTGACTGCCAACCACTTTACCACACTATTAGGGACTACTATGAAGGAATGAACATGAGACTTGATCAACAAATTCCCATGTTACTTGTCGAAAGACAAGCCCTTAATGAAGCAATTGTTGGGGAGAAACATGTAAAAGATCGCTTCCTTTTCCTGTTATTATTGTTTTTCAGCTTCAGATTTTCTGATCCGGATATATCTTGTTTTCAGGGCTTTCATCACATGCCTGAGACACGGGGTCTTTGCCTTTCTGAGGAGCAGACTGTTGCAAGTGTAAGTTATTTTTTTGTTCTTTCCCGATCGATCTTTCTTCATCACTTGGTGTGTTTGATCAGATGATCATATCCTCTATTATTTCTGAGTTACAGATACTCAAAAGGCCTAAAATTGGGGGTCATGGGTTAATAGGAATGAAAACCCAACCTCAGAAATTGACACGAAGATGTGAAGTTACAGCCATTCTTGTTCTTTATGGTCTCCCGAGGTAAAGTTGGATGCTTTTTCCCTTTTCTGTGAACAGTGGACGCTATCTTTTGATATAAAGTGACACAAAATCATATTGCAGATTACTAACCGGTGCCATTCTTGCTCACGAGTTAATGCATGGTTGGCTACGTCTTAAAGGTAACTAGACACGCTTGCGCTTAAAGAAACTTAGGAACATTCATCTTTATGCTCATAATAAGGTTATATTTCATGATATGGACAGGCTACCGAAACTTAAATCCTGAAGTAGAAGAAGGTATATGTCAGGTGCTTTCATATATGTGGCTTGAATCAGAGATCATGCCAGGATCAACCTCATCAGCCCCCTCCTCATCTTCTTCAGTTTCAAAGAAAGGTGGAAAGTCGAGGGTTGAGAATAAACTCGGTGAGTTCTTCATGCATCAAATAGCTCATGATGCTTCCCCAGCATATGGAGAAGGATTCCGAGCTGCTAACGCAGCTGTGAATACATACGGCCTGCGTCGCACACTTGATCACATTCGCCTAACTGGAAGCTTTCCCCTCTAATTGATTCATTCATCTACTTTACCTTCAAGGACAAGGCAGATCATGGAGGCTTGACAAAGGACCCCAAGTTTTTGTGGGGTCATTTCGAGGAATACATGATGGAAATATGAGTTGCTGACAAATAAGTCTTCTATGTTCCAATAAACTTCATAAGTGTTTTCTTTTTATAACTTGTATTGGGGTATTGTATTTGGAAATTAACACACACACATGACACAAAAAGATAGATTATGTTTCGATAAAAAGAGAAAAGAAAAAGAAGATAGATTATTTCATTTTATTACCCATTGTAGTTCATACTCAAGATATATATTAATGTGTATTATGGAGATTGGTTTACTGGAAAAATGTATTGTTTTAGCCATAAAACCTTTTCCGATACCATGGCTCCTCACTGGCTGACTTGCAAGTCGCCTAACTGCCATCAAACCCTTTCCCACACCATGTTTAACTAAATCACTATCTGGAGGCGTAATTTGGTTCTCAATAATGGTAGGCTTGGAAGTCTATATAGTAATAAAAAAACAGTTCAGTACGTCCGCCAAACTTACAATAAAAAAGATTGCTTGACAAAAATTAGAAAACCGAAGTGATAAAAATACTCTCAGTACCTTTTGCTTTTTAAATGCTCTTTGCTTTTCTTGGCAAACACGATGAGATTTCTTTGAATCTGGTAAGAACAAAAAGAAGATTTCATAATTACGTATATGGAAGACTTAGCACACACAATGATTAAAAAAGTATATATAACACAGCTTCCTGCTTGTCTAAGTAAAAAGTAAAGGGGAAAATGCCAAGTTCAACAAATCGCAGATTGCATAAGTTTAAATTGCCTTCCCCAAAACGAAGGTGAAAAAGGAGAAACAATACACATGCACAATCGCACATAGAACCCTCTGATTCTCGAACCAAGTAACTGGTACTGATCAAATCTTAACTCATCCTCACTCTCTTACACACACTAAGAACCTCGCTTTGTCTATAGTCTTTTAAGCATACAACCTACTATTACCTATTTCTTATTTTCGCAAAGAATTTGGAGTATCAAAATTTAGGATAACTCCATGATTCAATTCTCAAAACAAAATTCATAGATATGAAAATTCATACGTATTTACTTCTACTTAACAATGTTTAATCCTCATCAGGTAATCCTGAGAAATTTCAAATTGATAAAACATCTAATTACGATCAAAACTAAATAATTTCAGTCCCAAATCAGAATAAGCTGTAATCAATCACCTTTGTCTATATTCATCTCCTCCAATTTTTCTAACTGTCTTCACACAAGTTCACTCTTCCTAATACAAAAGATCTCTTGAACTGAAGTGATAAGTCAAATCATTTCCAGTATTCTATACACATCGACAGTAGCTTCAAAGCCTCATTCACAATATACTAGAAGCACAAGTAATTAACATACACAAACGATGGCTTTTAATTATACTACACAACATTTAACCATGCTAATGGAGCGCAGTAAGCAAAGACGAGAGCAAATTGTGACCAAAATCACTCCCCCTTCCCCAAAAAGCACAAATCCTTCTTCATGTAACAATACGTGACGCTTCACAGTTCGCCCATATAATAGCCCTTTCCACCACAGAAGCAACATCAGCGCGAGCACAAGCCATTGCACCTACAAACTCAATACATCCCCTATCAACCAAAGTACCATCAAACAACCGAAGAAACATCTTACTTTAATAAGATTCAATCCTAAAATGTGCGGTTTGTTGTTTGTCATTTTACAAAATACTTCCCCCACGGAAATGAACATAAGCTCAACTATAATAACCCAAGCATATAAAAAAGCAATGCAATCTATTAGATATCTAAATAAATAAATAATTACTACAATTTAAACCACTAACTTTCTTCACCCTCACCTACTTCACATCCATATATACATAAAAAAAATTGCACATCACAAAAAACGCAAATAAACACGGATAGTAGGAAAGACGTACCAAAGCGACATAACTATATAAGAAGAACTATAAGAAGAATAATTAATAACCTGAAAGAAGCATATGAGAACTAGCAAAGAGGAGCAGTACAAGTTTTACTAACAGCACCAGCAACACCACCGGCAATTAGTTGAGAAACTGTTCCGATCTCAGATCTCTGTACCGGTCTCACCCGCACCCTCGCATCCGTTTGCATGTTGATTTAATTTCTTTCTATTTATAGAAAGTTATGTAATTTC
This sequence comes from Tanacetum coccineum, assembly GCA_026074375.1. Lineage (NCBI taxonomy): Eukaryota > Viridiplantae > Streptophyta > Magnoliopsida > Asterales > Asteraceae > Tanacetum > Tanacetum coccineum. The sequence continues at coordinate 8,392 of BQNB010046600.1, forward strand.
ACAGTTTTTGGAATGAAAACCTAGTTCAAGATTATCGAATACTTACTGTTTTCACGAATTGGGAAATAATATTTAATTATTGTTTTTTCCGTAGTTTTGCAGAAAGCAGTTCAATGGTTTTTCAATTCTAACGCATTTTGGCTTTGGACCAAGACCACGTTACTAACGACATGAGTACCACGAGTCCTACTTCCAAGTGTAGTAATTTCCGAGTAATAAAGAATATGTGGACCACTTTTTCTTCGATATTCTAAAGAAAAATATAGTTTTTATTTATTACTAAAATTGGATATTAAATTTTTGGATTTATAGGTTTATTAGAGTAACAAAATATAATTATAAAACTATACAATTATCAAGAAAACCGGCCTGCAACCCATTGGGTTTACCTGACCCGGAACCTACCGTCCGATCCGGAAACCACCCTCATACAACACGTCCCGTACGTTTACCCGACTCGGAAACCGCCCGCCCGACCCGAAAACTCGCCCGCAACCCGTCGGTATTTACGAAATAGCTCTTCGAGTATTTACGAAATAGCCCATCGCACTATGTGTCAAATTACGAAAACTACCCTCACTTTAAAAAAAAATATAAAATACCCCCTCTCATCACTAACTGTTGTTAAGTAACGACCGTTAGTATAACTTTTATAAAAACAATTTTACTCGAAATAAGTCCCCATGTGGTCGGAAATCGTTACTTAATGAACGTTAAGTAACGACCGTTAACTTAATTTCTTAGCAATTTACATAAATAGCCTTTGAGGTTATTGATCCGTTGCAATGTTAGTCTTTCACGCCCCGCGGTGAAGCGTGGGTAACCCACCTCGTTAAATAACAAAGACAGCAAGAAATTACAATCATAAATTTTAGATTAATAGACAAAAATAAATGTATTTTTTTATTATTTCTTCATACTTGTTTAAAACACAAGCACAATATCAAATAAAAATTAGGGACAGTGCCGAACTCACACTTACAAATTGGTGGTTGCAAATTTTGTCGAATTAGATCATCTATACATTAATTTGTTTCTCCAATGTGAATGGAACTTTAAGTTGATTTATGTTTTTCCTTTTCTCCGAGTTTTGTAGAGAGAGGGGGGTTAGATCCACAAAGCCTGGGAGTGGTTTTTCTCTTGCGTTTGATGAGAAGCTGCTAGAAGTAATTGTCTAAATCAAGATAATGGGGGCTGTGGGAACGGTGGAGGTGTACCTATCTACTAATATTAATACAATGTGATTACTTTCATAGAGCCGTTATTCATATATATTCGTTTTATATAAAATATGAGTACCTAGTAGAAATGTTTTAATATGATTAGTATATTATATTGATTGAATGAATTACAATAAGAGAAGACATATTTATTTATAATAAATAGATAACTAATAAATAAGCGAACATCAAACCAACCCTAATGGACCACAAGCCCATAAATCGTGGCTGGGCTACTTATTCCGTCTAACACTAAGAGCATACCCCCCAGTTTTGAACTGGCGGGAGATGAACGAACGCTCAAACTGGTACGAAACTCATCAAATAAACTAGTAGGTAAACCTTTGGTGAAGATATCCGCATACTGATAACGTGACGGGACGTGTAGAACCCGTATAGCACCGGTAGCAACAAGATCCCGAACAAAGTGAATGTCAATCTCGATATGCTTCGTGCGTTGATGTTGCACGGGATTAGAAGAGAGATAGACGGCACTCACATTGTCACAATAGACAAGTGTAGCAGTGGCTAGAGGTGTATGAAGTTCACGTAATAGATTACGTAACCAGCAAGTTTCAGCAACCGCATTGGCAACACCCCGATACTCAGCCTCAGCACTAGATCGAGAGAGAGTAAATTGGCGCTTCGATGACCAGGAGAGAAGATTGTTGCCAAGAAAAACACAATAACCAGAGGTTGATCGACGAGTAGTGGGACAACCCGCCCAATCCGCATCTGAGTAAGCCACTAAAGATGACGTCGTAGAGGAATAAAGCTGTAATCCATAGGACAAGGTGCCACGCACATACCGTAAGATCCTCTTGAGAGCAGAGAGATGAGGCTCTCGGGGGTCATGCATAAAGAGACAGACCTGCTGAACAGCATATGAAATGTCAGGCCGGGTAAAGGTGAGATACTGTAAGGCCCCAGCTAGGCTGCGATATAATGTAGAGTCAGAAATAGGAGCACCATCTGCAGAAAGTTTGGAGTCCGTGTCAACAGGTGTACGACACGGTTTACAATTAAGCATACCAGCCCGATCAAGAACCTCAGTCGCATACTTTTGTTGAGATAGAAACATCCCCGAAGCATTACGAGTCACAGAAATGCCCAAGAAATAATTAAGTGAGCCCAAATCAGTCATGGAGAACTCTGCATGAAGAGAAGTGATAATCTGCTGTAACAGATCAGAAGAAGATGCAGTCAAAACAATATCATCAACATATAAAAGCAAGTAAGCAGTGTCTGCCCCCTGTCTGTAGATGAAGAGTGAAGAGTCACAGCGACTATGATGAAACCCAACCCGAGCAGCATAAGCCGCAAATCTCTGAAACCAGGCCCGAGGGGCCTGTTTAAGCCCATAAAGAGATCTCTGGAGAAGGCAAACATGATCTGGATGCTGCGGATCCCGGAAACCAGGAGGTTGGTGCATGTATACAGTCTCTGATAACGATCCATGTAAAAAGGCATTCTTGACATCAAGCTGGTGAACCGGCCAATGTCTAGAAATGGCTAGACTGAGTACTGTCCGAATAGTAGCCGGTTTGACAACCGGACTAAATGTCTCATCCACATCAATACCTGCAAGTTGAGTGCTACCATTTGCAACAAGACGAGCCTTGTACCGACTGAGGGTACCATCAGCGTTATACTTATGCCGAAAAAGCCACATAGAACGAACAATGTTCGCGTCCGGTGGCCGAGGCACAAGAATCCAAGTATTATTTTTAATTAAAGCAGTATATTCATCAAGCATAGCACGATACCAATTTGGGTCACGAAAAGCAATTGGATAGGACTTAGGAATAGGTGATATGGTGGACACGTGTAAGTTAAAACGTTGAGTGGGACGATTAGTACCGACACGAAAGCGAGTGACCATGGGGTGAGTCGAGGTGGGATTATTGTGGTTGTGTGTAGGAATAGTTGTTTCAGTGGATGCGTTTGATGTGGGCTGGACGTTTGGTGAGTGGGGAAGTGGGCTAGACTCATGTGTTTGGTGAGCCGGTTGGAGTGGGCTTCGTGGTGGACTGGGTGGAGCAGCAGTAGATGTTATAGTGGTGGTGGGAAGTGGTGATGCAGAAGTGAGTTTGGATATGATGTGTTGATGTATGATGTTGGGCGAAGTGTCCAAAAATGTGTACGAGGGTGAGTCATGAGGAGTCATAGATCCATATGGGAAAACTGTCTCATCAAATGTTACATGACGGGATAAGATGATTTTGTTCGTGTTTAAGTCTAGGCATCGATATCCGCGGTGATTTGTCGGATATCCCAGAAAAATTGCGGGTGTAGCCCGTGGTTCAAGTTTGTGATTTGTGTGAAGATGAGGATAGCAAAGGCAACCAAAAACACGAAGATCCGCATAGTTCGGTGTTGTTTTAAAAAGGCGAGTGTGAGGTATTTCATTGTTGATGGCGGTGGAGGGTAAGATGTTCAAGAGGTAGGCGGCCATGTGAAGAGCTTCAACCCAAAATGTAGGTGGCAGGTGAGCTTGGAAAAGTAAAGTACGAATCATGTTGTTGATGGTGCGTATCATTCGTTCAGATTTTCCATTTTGTTGTGAAGTCTTGGGACAAGAGAAACGAATGGAAATACCATTGGTCACAAATAGTTGGTGAAGGGCAGTATTGTCAAACTCACCTCCATGATCACATTGCAAAGATTTAATGTCACAATTAAAATGGTTCTTAACATAAGCACGAAAGTGAATAAATTTGGACAACACATCCGACTTATGTCGTAAAGGGTACACCCATAAGTAATGTGAGAAATGATCAAGAAACAAGACATAATATTTAATACCCGAAACACTAGTAAGAGGAGATGTCCATAAATTAGAATGGATAATATCAAAAGGAGCCTTAACAATAGTTTCTGAAAGTGAGAAAGGAAGCCTCACGTATTTGCCAAGCTGACAAGCATGGCAAAGCACGGAAGACTGTGTCTTATTACATGAAATTAAATTATTAGAAACTAACGAACGTAGCACTTCACTTCCCGGATGACCAAGTCGTTGGTGCCACGTTTGCTGTCCAACCAGAAAAGCTTGAGGGTACGACGGAGACGTGACTGGATAAAGGTCACCCGTGCTGTCACATCTGAGGAGAATTTGACGGGTCCAGAAATCCTTTAGAGAAAAACCAAACTCGTCAAATTTAAGTGTACATTTATTTTCACGAACGAATTGACGTACATAAATTAAGTTTTTGACAATATTGGGTGTAATGAGAACATTATTTAAGTGAAGTGTACGGTAGGGAGTTGGTAGCGTGCTATGGCCCGTGTTGGTAGCGTGCTATGGCTCTGATACCATGTAAATGTGTATTCATTTATATTGATTGAGATGAATACAATATGATACATATATAGTGTGCATAATGGGCCTAACCTAGTTACATACAAATATAAAGAAGGCCATGGGCCATATAGACTGTTAACAATATGATAATAGAATTTAAAACTCTTCCTTGAATGATTGCTTTTGCGAGGACGGTTAGTAATCAAAGGAGTTTATGAATTCA
>BQNB010046600.1:15539-43600 GCA_026074375.1 Tanacetum coccineum
CGGCGATTAATCGGCCTTATGGGTCTTTTTTGGAACACTGCTAAAAATGATAGATTTGCAAATTAGTTTTAAAATATTATGCATGTACAAGATTTTGGCATAAGTCAAATTTAGTGAATATTCAAGTTAATAGTATATATTATGATCATGTGTATACATGAGGAAATTCAGCATACAAAACCAAGTTAACTGAATGTTGCTATATTTCGTTGTTTTATTCGTGAAGGAAGGACTAGCATCTTAACGTATCTCGGTGACGTGTAGTGTGTGCACACCATAGAGGTTATCTACTTTGGTAACTTAATTAGTTTGTGTGGTATTCAATTTATACACACGCGTATATTCAAGAACGGTGTCGTTTATTGCTAAAAGGTACACACTTCTTGATCCCTTTGTTAATTACTTATTCTATACGTGCTTTGATCTTTCCGCTGCGTACTCGTGATATGTTTAATTGTTAAATTAGATCTAAAATCTCAACAATCAGTACATCCTCGGTTTAATTGCATAAGCTGCTCTTGTTGCAGGGTAATCCAGCTAAACAAACCATTAAGCTTTATGATAATTGCTATCATTCTAACACTAATGCAAGTTTATTTGGCAACTTGCGATACATATTTACAGCTGGACTAGTGATGCTCTTTCATGGAGAAAACGGATACAAACATTGCCATTGGTGTCGTTATTTGTATCCCAACTTCGAAATGGGAATGCAATAGTAATTAATATCTGTTAGTATTTTGCGGTATAAAAATTGTGCATATCTGTATATCTTTCTTTGGAATTTGGTTGGGTTTTCGTGTTATAATGTGTTTTATGATGCTAGGAATTTGCTTATCAAGGCACTCCTGTGGTTTTCGGTGGCCCTAGGCACTAAAAACAAAAAGACCATATTACACGTATATTAAAGAGAAATTGCATATAAACTTGAATCATATGACTCATATAACATTAATATTATACGTATTTATATGCAAAACTAATAAAAATGTAGCCCTCCTGTGCGACAACACACACCCCTACGAGACCTCTGTTGCTTATGGAACTTCATATTTATGGGTTGTTATTAATGTCAGTGTATGGAGGTTGCTTGGTACAAATGCATTTTTGGTGTGGGAACAATTTGGCATGTGACATGGTATAAGAAGAGGGAAATTGTTTATGTCATGTGGTACCTGTAAAGTTACATAAGTTATGGTATGAACAATGAAGATAACAAACTTTAATGAAATTTTGAGACCATATTTTTGGGCAAATATCAGTTTATGCTAAATGTTATTGGGCTTGTTCAGTATCAGGTTGGGCTCTTTAAATTATGGCCCAACTATCCTAACTCCTATATTAAAGGGGTCCAAGTCAGCTATTGAAGTTTTAAAGATGCGTTTGGTATATGGGTTTGGCATGGGTTTTTGAAAGCTAAAGTTAAAATTTTTGTTTGATATGTAATATGAGTTTTTAAATTTGGATACACACCTTTCAAGTCTAGCATCTTCTATTCTTATATGATTGTTGAGGTTTGAGCGGATTAAAGAGTCCATATTTTTTTTCGACAAATGCTAGAATCATAAAAATCTTACAAAAAATTATCCACAATGATGCGTCATGTACATTTGTGGATGCATGCATTTATCTCTCTGCTCTTTATATTTTAATATAATTAATTTAATATTAAATTTATAAAATAATAATTTGTCTTTTTATAATATAATTTTTCTTTCCTAAATTAAATCATAATTGAAATCCAAGTCCAAAGTTTAATCCAAAACCTAATTAAAATCTTAAACCCATCCACAAATCAAACAAACCCAATATATCAATAGAGGTCATTAGTATATATCTTTTATCTTTTATATATATGGAGCTTTTTAGAACTTTCCTTATTAAGAAATAATTTAATTATTACGCGATATTATTTTAATTTAAATATGTAGAAAAAAATAAAGCGTAAATCTTACCGGAAAGTATTCGGTAGGCCGTGATGACCCGGTTTTTTGGAAAGTCGTTATTTTGGCATGGCAAAAGACGTATGGCATAAACTGTTGTGTGTTTTGCAACCATTGCGAGATATGATCTGAGCCGAGACTTATGCAACTATATAAATTAAGGCCTTAAACGTTGGCATTTGCTTTGTTGCTGTAATTTTGGAGCATCGAAATCAACTGTGTATAGTGTGTTTTCTGAATACAAATAGATGGATATTGAGATTTTTATGAAACTAATTGTTTGTCAGTTTAACTTCCTTATTATTATTAATAATTTAAATCGTATATATTGTGAATATAAACACGTGGTGAGATTTTTATGGAACTGACCGCTTATCAGTTTAATTATTTCATTATTATTTTTAGTTTATGGACAACAACGATCGTACCAGTTGGATATTTTAAAAGTAAAGTTGAGTTTGGCGTCCTAAATCTCGATAAAGCCGGTTTTCAACAAGCGTCATGGCACTTGATGTAGTTTAAAGCCTTGCTGCATATTAGCTTAAGATTATACCAAGGATCGTCGTTGCTTCTTGAGGGAATTGATTTCTTTCGCCGTGATTTATTGTTACATGGTCGGTGTCGCGCATTAAGTGTGTTTAGGCATGGAAATTTTTTGTGTACATTGTAATTTTGCGACAGTTCTGTTAAATAATGTTTAGCTGTTGAATTGATCATTTGAATATCAAATTTTAAATGAAATTTTATTTGCAAAAGTTCTTGGTTCGATATGTGATGATGATAGCTATGTGGTATTGACTGAAGTCGCGCGTGTCATTTTTGTAAATCACATGACCTGTATTGTGTTTCACGCTGATGATATTCCGAATTTGTTGTTTTGCAGCGTGAGATGGATGGATGGTTGCACCCGTTCTTTGATTGCAGCTGGCTAGATTTGGCAACACGAAAGCCCGCGAAGAAAACCACAATTTTTTTATAATCCCGTTAATCCGGAACTCTTGAAGGTTCGGTTGTCAAGAGGCTTGCTGCTTCTATTATATTCTGGATTCTTCGAGATGCAGGTAATAATTTCCTTCGACATGCTTTTTCGATTGTATTTTTTTCTTACGTGTTTAGGGTCGTCTATGTTAAATGCTTTGTAACCGATCATTTACAAATGTTATAGTTTATGGAGTCTGATGTGGATATTTATTTGTATTTTTTAATAACTGTTTTTATATCTTTGGAATTCCAAAATTTTCCGATTGTCTTTTGTAACCTTTGCCCTCTTCGTATTTTGAATATTCTAATTTAGTCCTTTGACTATTTGACGTTTGTCAGTTATTTAGAATATTGTACCGGGTAGACGGTGGTGATTTTATGAGAATAGAGGAATTTGATGGTTTATTGTGTATAATAATATTTTAGAGGTTATTATTGTGTTTTGTAAGTTCCGGGTGGTTGACCCGTGAAATTTTGAGAAATGCCGAAAAACGAGTCCCGACACGTCCCTTAATGTCCAAACGAGTTTTTGGGAGGTCTTAAATGGAAATATGTCAAGTAAATACTCTAAGTTATTGGAAAAATATTTTTAAAGTGAATAAAAATGCTAAGTAGCTTTGGAGAATATTTTACGGTCAAGTTTTACGAGCTTTTAAGTGATTTCGACACGAAAACGATAACACCCGAGCCCCTAGGATCCCCTAGCCGGCTAGAGAACAAAAAAGAGACAAGATGGACATTTTCTAAGAAGCTTGGTCCTTGATTAGTACATGTTTTGGCTTATATAGTTTTGTATTCTACCAAATCACACATTGTGCATGCATTTTGAATAAAAAAATACACACACTTTTCTCTCTCCTCTCTTTGTTCTTCCGATCCACACAGACACACAAACACTATTATTTTTCAAACTTTGATAAAAAACATGAAGATTGGTGATACTTTGGGTTGATTCTAGTGTTCGGGTAATCATTAAAACAACGTTTGGGTTGTCCGGTTCGCGTCGAAATTTATTTTGAAGACCATTTTTGTAAGTCTTTCAAATTTATTTTTAACTTGTACTTTTGGGTTACTAGTGATGCATAAATGTTAGTTGTATGGCCCGATCGTTAAAAAGCGAAAGCGAAAAGTTTACAAATGGATGTTTATGGTGCGTTTGGGATTCGAAATAAAAAGGGAAAACATAAGGTTTTGTTAGTTTTGATATTGTGATCGTGATGGTTGAAAAACATATATTTGCTATGTAACTTATTTTGTTTATAGCATGCTTTGGCTTATTTATTGGCTCGAATGAGCTTATTTTGAGCTTATTAGCTCACGACATATAAAGAAAATACAAAAAGGGTATTTTTGGTTATTATCCTAGTATGTCATATTTTTGTGGACTAATATTATTGCTTATGGTGATAACCAAATACGATACGTAGCTTATTGGCTTATTTTTAAGCTTAATATTCATATTTTGGAGCTTATGGGCTCACGGCCCAATAAGCCTTGGTGAGCTATTTTGGGAGTTTTGACGAGCTTTTGAGAAGTGAAAAGTACTTGTGAAATTATATAGAAGGTTGTTTTGAGAAAGCATCTTGGTAAACGTGGAGAAATGTGATTTTTAGAATTTGGTTCGGAAAGTGTCAAAATGTTGAAATTATTTGAAAATAAGGTTTGATAACCTTGGAAAACGTCATATAAACGTACAGGTCATGCCGAAATTTTGTAAAAAGTCTATACTTAGAATTTTTACTTAAAACGTAAATTTTATTTTAATAATAAAATATTATTATTTTAATAAGTCGACTAAAGGACGAAAAATATAATTTTTCTCAAAACTTTTTCAAAATGTTTAGTAAACATAAACGTTCTATTTTGTATAGTATAAACGATATATTTATGGTAACTAAGTGTACCGAATGGACTTATCGAAGTATATTTATAATTATTTATTATAAATATTTACTTATATTACTTATCTATTTTCTTAAATAGTATAAGTATAAGCATATTGTACTGAGATATGGATGAATATGGTATTTTGGAGTCATGTCGTCAACCATTACACCACTAAAACGTTTAAGATAACCGTACAATGAGCGTCTAACCTCTATGCATCATGCTTGAAAACTGTTTTGGAAATGAATGATTTAAAATATGACAGACTAGGTCGTGTGCGGATGTCGTTGCAATTGCTTGTGTGATATTGAGATTTCTGTGGAGACAATTTGCTTGAGGTGAGTTCTCGTAGCCCCACTTTTTACTGTTTTTCCGTTGGGGGAAAATGATACTCAAATGTGTTTTGAATTGTTTTTTGAACTGTGCGAAACATGGTTTTGTTTTTGGGACAATTTATGTGTTTAAGACTGCTATGTGAATATGTGTAATGTGATCTTACTTGCATTAACTGTGTTTGGCATGGCAAGGGATGTAGTTCTTCACCCTAATTTGCTCAAGCTGGTAGGCTTTAGGTGTGGTATGTTATCGGGGTTGCGACCCTAAGAGCGTTGGTACGCGCTGGTAATAAGACTAGTGGGGATGCTAGGTCTTGGTACATGATTAGCGGGGATGCTAAGTCATGGGTTGGTTTACATATATTCACTATCATATAGCACAATTGTCTAACTGTATGAAATATTGGCACAACGACTGGGTTTTGAGTCAAAACCTACGAGCTCGCCAACATTATTGTTGACGTTTTCGAGTATCATTTTCAGGTGACGTTAATGATCGTTAAAGTATGGTGATTGTAGCAGACTTTAGAGAATCCTGTAGGAATCTTGTTTGAAAAGTCTTGCATTTGATGTACGCTTTGGATTTGGTTTTCTTGAGGATCGAGATAAGATTTTATGAACCCCTGCGAGGGCTTAAGATTGTAATAATTGGCGACTATATGCTGTGTTCTTGATTTGGGACATCACTCAAAGTGGTATTGAGGTTAATGGTCATCATGACACAATTCATCTATGCATTTTAGATTTCTCTATTTTGTATCTTGTGTTGTGATTGATCATTATGTCGTATTTCCGTGTTTCCGCCTATGACGGGGTGTGACATCTTTGGAATCCTGAAGCGCATTAGGGATATGTTTTTATATATCGATTTATGTTTTCAGCTTGCCATTGATGCTGTTGTTGTGGGAATCCATTGTGCGGTGCACACGAAAGTATCGACCACACAAGTCGGCGATAGCACAACTACGAGTATTATTCGTAACGGTAATACTTTACATTATTGTCCATTAGTCTAAGATGGTGCAGTTTTCTGAATACTTCATACGATGTTTTTGTTAGTCTAATTTATATAATAGTTTTTTCGGCTTTGGTCATTGTGATAGGTAAAAAAATGCAAATGTGGTTTTTTCGTGATACGGTATATGAGCTATGCCTTAGTACTTTTGGTCTGATTATTAATGCATTGTTGTCTTTCATATTTAGGCTATCCAGTAAACGTCAGGGCATGCTAATGTTGAAGTGAGGAGGATGGAAGAAATAGATGTTGTTGATAGAAATAATGCCTAAAAACATTATTAATATTTTTCACATCTTTACGTTTTGATAATCACAAAATATAAAAACGTTCAATGTAAAATTAAACGTAAACAAGTAATTAGTAGTAAATTTTTATTTCGAAAATTATATCACTTAAAGGTATGAATAAATAAATGCTTAATGCATTTTATGATCAAAGGAAATTTTTATTCAACCTCACACTTTTATAAAATGTTATAAATATTTTTATAAACATTATAAAACATTTTCTACAATTAAAAGAAATGTTTTATTCAAAATAAACATTTTGAAATTCAAATTTTCGGACCTAAAACGGCTAGAAATGTTCCAGAAAATCCCCCTACACAAAAGACAAACTAGGGAGGCCCTAGTCTAGGGCGCCCCCCTTAAATACACGGGCGGCCCTTTTATCTTTAAGGGAACCGCCCATTCGAGGAAAGAAACGCCTCCAGATGTCTATTAATACTGGACTATTACTCACTATTTTCTCGACCTTTTGCACTCATTCTTTCCTGATAAAAAACAGCCAACACATCTCATTAAAACCCTTTTGAATCATTTAATCATAAAGCCTTTGTTTTTCAAGTAATCCAAGCTCATTTCCTCAGTGTACAAGAAGATCACTTCATCATCACTGAAGAGAATATTACCCCTTAAGTGTGTAATGCAATCTTGTTGCAATCCATATCATAACTTGTAAATCATTTTGTAAACTTATGTAAAGTTGTGTAGTAAAAGATCCTGGTGATTGTTGTAAGTATAGTAAATCTTATGATTCATTCCAAGTGAGATAGTTAGGTGTGAAAGTAGAAGTGAAGTAGATGAAGTAGTTTTGGTGAAGAAATACTAAGGCGTGAAGAATGTGTAGTTGTGAAGTGTGTTGTGAAGTCCGTGAAAAGTGAAGACAAGTTGTTAAGATCCATGATATGATTGGTTCTAGCTAAGATATAGAACTCGACATCTAGCTTAGTGTCTCGAAAATTGAATAAGCGAAAGAGGTGTACGGTTTTTCTCCGCCATAAGGAGTTTTGTTGACATGTGAAAAAACTCTCGAGTTAGGGTGCTCAGAGGAGTGGAGTAGTGAGTACGAAGAAGTGCTTCGTAACCGAACCACTATAAATCCTTGTGTTTGTGTGTTTGATCTTTTTAACTCTTATCTCATATTTCTTTATTTGTTCTTACTTATTTATATTATTCATATTGTGCAAGTATTGAATTAACAAATAGTCGAATCTAAGTTTTATAAACAAACATAAACATTAAATTAAAAAGCGGTAAACTATTCAACCCCCCTTCTAGTTTTCCAAACAATTGGTATCAAGAGCCACGTCAAACAAGATTTTTAAAATAAATTGTATTTTAAAACTTGAATCGATCTATGGAATCGAAAATATTTTAGAAGACAATCAATGCAAAAGACCACCACTATTTTGAAAGTAAAAGATTTATTTATAGGAAAATAAATCGAAAACTTATGTGAAGTCAAAAGATCTATAGGTTTGAGAGTGTATCTAAACATTCCAATGATTCACTGCTCGCAAGAGGTAACACACTTCAAAGTGATGAGGATAGACTTAAACTTGATGAATTGATGGCATTATGTACCACTTTACAAAACTGGGTTCTTGATTTGGAGAAGACAAAGACCACTCAACATAATGAGATTGCTAGTTTGAAAAGGAGGGTCAAGAAGCTTGAAAAGAAAGATAGGTCAAGAACTCATAGGCTGAAGAGATTATACAAAGTTGGTTTGACTGCTAGGGTAGAATCCTCTGATAATGAAGAAAGTTTAGGTGAGGATGCATCCAAACAGGGGAGGATTGATGCTATTGATGCAGATGAAGAAATTACCCTGGTTAGTGTTCATGATGTGAATGTTTCTGCTGGTGAGGAGGTGTTTGTTGCAGAACAAGAAGTTGCTGATGAAATGGAAGTTGTTGAAGAAGTAGTTGAAGTTATTAACACTGCTAAGCTAATTATTGATGCTGCTCAAGTTAGTGCTGCTGGTGATATAGTTAGTGCTGCTAGTGCTGCAACAACTGTTAGTGCTGCTACAACAACTACTACTACAATTAAAACTGTTAATGATATTACTTTGGCTCAAGCACTTAAAGAAATGAAAAGTACAAAACCCAAGAAGAAAGAGGTTGTTATACAAAAGCTAGGTGAATCTACAACAATACTATCTTCACAACAATCATAGGACAAAGGTAAAGGGATATTGATAGAACATGTGAAGCCTATGAACAAGAAAGATCAAATCAGGCTTGATGAAGAAACTGCTTTAAATTTACAAGCTGAATTTGATGAAGAAGAAAGACTTGCAAGAGAGAAAGCTAAAAAAGAAGAAGAAGCCAATATTGCCTTGATTGAAACATGGGATGATATACAGGCAAAGATTGATGCTGATCAAAAATCAAAAGGCGTTTGTTGGAGGATCTTAGAGTGATAGCGACGAAGATGAAGAGGAGAAGACAAAGGACGAAAAGTGTCTTATGGCTAAAGCTTCCAATGAGGTACTTTCCGAAACCGAATACTTTAGTGATGACCAATCATCATTAGACGAAAATGACTTAGATAGTGAATATAGTAGACTATGCAAAATAGGACTAAAAGTCATGGCTAAAAATAAAACTCTAAAACAAGCTAAAATAGAATTAGAGAATGAAGCACTAGAATTAAAAGATAAATTATCTAGGTTAGAAAAAGGTAAGGAAGTAAATGAAGAATGCAAATTATGTCAAGACCTTAAGTTTGAAAATGAGAAGCTTAGAAAAGAAATATCTAGGCTAAATCAATTTAATGATAGTAGTCACTCACTTAAGAAAATAATAAGTTCTCAAAAACCTTCCGGAGATAAATCCGGTTTAGGATTTAATTTTACCAAAGGGTCACCTAGCGAAACCAAACAAGTAAATTTTGTAAGAGCTCAAGAAGTCGAGTCGAAAGAAAAATTGATAGAATCAAACCCAAACTCAAAACCAAAATTTATACTTATAAACAATACTAAAATTCCTATTGCAAGTGATGATGAGGTAAAACGTTTTTACAAACCTTCCTTAAAACCCGGAGTCGGATTTACTAAACCCACAATGAGGTCTAAAACACCTCCTCCGAGAAGAAAGGAAAACTCTCATCCTCGTTCCAAAACACCTCAACCTAGGAGAGACCAAGGTAGACCAAATTACTCTAACACTAATCACACAATGTGGAATCATCCACACCAACCAAGCTTTACTCAATGTGGAAGATGTTCACCGTGCATGTGTCCGAATCAAATGCAAAACATGTTCGGAAACAATAACTTCGGACCCATGAAACGATGGGGACCAAATGGCTAAATCATCATATCTTCCGAGGTTAATCATCTACAAGCATCCTTTGGCTTTCGTCAAACAAATTGAAGAACTCATATAGGATTTCCATAAATCCCCATCCTTAAAGCTTGCTACCTTGAAGATTTTAAGGTAATTTCTCTTAAAGGCTAAGGTATGTCACTCTCTAATTAAGTAAATTATAGATTGGTATATGATATACTTAGTATTAGTGATAGTTAGGAAATATGGTAGTCACTAGAAATGCTATTTGAGTTTTTAAAAGAATTTGTTCATTAGGAACCATTCTTTCACATGGATTATCCATGAACCACTATAAAATAAAAATCTTCTATGGCCACAAACTCACCTAGACGAAGAAAAATGAATTAGTGGATAATAATTAACATAGAAGTAGGATTAGTTTTGCATCAGAAAAGTCTTAAACCACTATGGATGAAACAAACCTCCTTCCACCTCGACGCTCGGCTTAACTACGTCTATCAAAATCGCATTGTTAAAGTCTTAACTCCATTCTAATCTCTCATCCTCCACAATATCTACTCTTTCCCATTTCAAAACGTATCAATTAATTTTTTTGTTCGAAGAAATTAATTCATCATGTTCGCAAGAAGTCTAGTCACCAAATCATCTTATGTATTGACATCCTGATTATTTCGTCCGAGATAGTCAAAGAAACTTTTTAATTAAACAAAGAGTTAATTAAAAATTATCAATATTCATTCTCACAAAACTAGCCAAAAATAAAAATAAAAAAATCAGGTGGCGGCCCCCTTAAAATTAAGGGGACCGGCCGTGTAAAAAGGGTGGCCCCCTTAATTAATTAAGGGGACCGCCTATCTGCGAAACCAAACACCCCCTTACAGTCGAATTTTATACCAAACATCACTTTTCTCTCTTCCCTCTTCTCCTACCTGCTGTGACGAAAATACCATCACCATTGCCATCAAAATCAAAACCTCAAATCTTCCAATTAACCAAAATTCGCAAAGGGCTTTCACTAACAAGTCAATCAACAACATTTCTTGTAAGTTTTTCAACCTTCTTTTTGTTTGATTTCATCCAATTTTGTTCTTAATCAAAATTGGGGGTTTTTCATTATTGTTATATTTCTTGATTTAGTCTAGGATTTCCATAACTATAATGATTCCCATAGTCATAGGAACACTACAACCTTGATAGGATTGAATCAAAACACTTATTGAGTCAAAATTTTAAGAACATGTATACTTATGAACATATGGCCGAATTTTTGCATATATGTATTTTTAAAACTTACACATTGTTGATTAATGCCAAAACATGTTAAAAATAATCAAGTATTGATTATCCAAACATATATATATTTTTCAAATCAATGAGTAAAATTTTATAAAAATAAAGGAGTGTTTGGTTCATCTCCTAGGATGATTGTTTAGAGTCGAGATGGCCATCACTACATTTTTATCACGTATATAAACACATAACAAACTAGTGTGAGTCATCAAAATATATAATTCATATATATTTTGACATATTGGACAAGATTTCTACCCATAAGGGAGCGTTTGGCTTATCACGAATTAATAAGAATTTTTGAGTCAAAATAAGTACTTTACTAGTGATAAGCCAATTGCAAACAAACTCACATGAATTGACGAAATATACAATCTAATGTATACATTTGTCAATACTTAAAGTTGAGTTAAAAATAAACTAAGGAACATAAAAATTACTTCTTAGGTTTTTATTTTTTAGAGTCGAAGTAATTTTGGTTCCACATATAGTATTTTTCTTACATACTCTTTTTATTTTTGCATTTTTTTGACATTGTTGTTGACTTGTTTAGGTGACAAAAATGCCGAAAGCTACTACCACCGATATATCTCTCACTAAATCCTACATCCCAAAAGTATCCAAAATTCCCGGCATCTCCCCTACTATTGCCCAATTCTACAAACCTATTGAAAACCGCAACATTCACGAAGGTCGTGTTGTTGATCAAGCCTACTACAAATCCAACAATATCGAGCGTTTATTTACTAACATTCGCTTCAATTGTCTCTTCCAAATCAACGAACCGATTATTCCAATATTTATTCTAGACTTCTATAGTCAAGTCACGGTACAAACCGATGACTATGGCTATTTTGTCATCTCTTTTATGATTCAACACGAATTCATAACTCTTACTCTCGCTCAGTTCGGTCAAATCCTCAAAATTCCATACAATGGTCAAGCCGTTTTTACAAACGAGTGGGACCTTGCATCTCTTGAATATTCTTGAGAAACCAAGGGACCATATTGCCCCGATCTTCCTACTCCCGACGACATTCGTCGACTTCTTGAATTGGAACGTGTCGTAGTAGACCGCACCATTAAAAGTCAAACGGTCGCTCTCAATCCAAATCAAATTCTCACTAAAGAACTAAGCCCCGACATGAAACAATGGGAAGAACTCATTCGAGAGAATGTATTCGGACTAGGAGGACACCAGGACTGTCTCCCCGCTTGTCTTGCTCACATGTTGTATTGTGTTGTTGCCGAAGAACAATACAATCTTGCTTATTTCTTTGTCAAAAGAATCTAATGTGCCAAAGCTACTCTAACCACAAATCTTCTATATGTCATGTTTTTAACTCGTCTTTATTGATACGTCATGGAAACGTATCCTTATCTTGACAATGGAACCTATGACATTGTTGAGCGAGTCATGCGTCCTCTTGCTCTAAGACAAACTCGACGACCTCGAAGTGATCGTGGCAAGGCACGCCGTACGTCACTTCTTCATCCTTTCATCATCAAGGCACGTCATCTCATCAACACGATGATGATGATGATGTCAAAACTTCTCGATCAAGTACTCCATCTCCTACTACCTATCTTAACTCTCTTCGTTCACTCAACTACTAAAACTACCATATGCCTTCCTCTTCCGAGTAAACCGATGGAACTCTCTTTGCACGACAAACCACCTTGCTCAACCAAACGCAATGAACACATGAGGAGATGCGCAAAGGGTTCAAGTTATTTGAAAAGGCATTAAAAGGAGTGTTTAGCAAGAAGAAGAAGTGAAGACATAAGAGAGAAATTAGCTAGATAGCTAAATGTATTTTAAGACAATTTTTAACCTGATTATGTGTATGTTCTAAACAACTTGTGTGGTGATTATCTGATTTATTCAGAAAGACTTGGTTATTAGTTATCTTTAGATACTTATTTGCTATGATGATTTAAACATTTGGTTGTTTTTTTAATCAACTAATTATGCTACTTTGGTTTCATGATTTAATGTGTTTATTACATGTTATATGATTAAATGTGCTCATAAAACTCAATAGGGCTTGCTGCAAATAAACCACCAAAACAGAAATACTCTCAAAAAAAAAATTCTGAGAAAAATAGTTTTTCTGTAAAAAATGGATACCAGCAGAGGGCGGCCCCCTTAATTCATAACGGGCGGCCCCCTAATCTTTAAGGGGACCGACCTAGCAAATCACGGATAAAACAATATTTTTCTTGCTTTTTGACCCTCTTTTACCTAGTCTCAGCTATCTTTGCCCAGAATACTCGAACATAATTTGGAATAACCTAAACTAGTTCAAATTCATTCATTTTTCAATCCATTCTCTTTCCATAAATCCCTTCCAAATGATCATCACCAACACATCATCTTCCTCATCATACACTAACCATTATCAACCTCCATGACTTCACCAAAAGCTTCTATTTCCAAACCATAAAAGAAACCAAAAATCACCATCATACCACCAAAACAACTCTTAATTGACTTGACCAATGAAGACACTATAACCTCATCACCCAAGCTTCAAGAATCATCTCCTAGTGCTCCTAATGCAACCTCTAAAACTTCATCCACCAAAGACACCTCATCCTCTTCAATTGACTACACACCAAAATCACCAACTCTTTCATCATCTCCTTCCATAAATGGCTACCTAAACCCTCCATTTTCACCTCCTCATAGAGCTCCTCCACCACCTCCAACTCAAGCACCCAACTCAATGGAAACAACTCACCATCACTTTCTCCACCCATCATTGGGCATTACATCCCTTAGAATTTACTCGAAGTGCATGATGATTCATGCCTTTGTTGTATCCACAACCGAACCCTCATTTTTGGGTTAAGGGATGAACTTTAATATATTAAACATATGCTCTCACAACCACCAACAATCATCATCCCACCACCTCCACCATCTTCCCCATTAGTCTAAGATGGTGCAGTTTTCTAAATACTTCATACGATGTTTTTGTTAGTCTAATTTATATAATAGTTTTTTTGGCTTTGGTCATTGTGATAGGTAAAAAAATGCAAATGTGGTTTTTTCGTGATACGGTATATGAGCTATGCCTTAGTACTTTTGGTCTGATTATTAATGCATTGTTGTCTTTCATATTTAGGCTATCCAGTAAACGTCAGGGCATGCTAATGTTGAAGTGAGGAGGATGGATGAAATAGATGTTGTTGATAGAAATAATGCATAAAAACATTATTAATATTTTTCACATCTTTACGTTTTGATAATCACAAAATATAAAAACTTCAATGTAAAATTAAACGTAAACAAGTAATTAGTAGTAAATTTTCATTTCGAAAATTATATCACTTAAAAGTATGAATAAATAAATGCTTAATGCATTTTATGATCAAAATAAATTTTTATTCAACCTCACACTTTTATAAAATGTTATAAATATTTTTATAAACATTACAAAATATTTTCTACAATTAAGAAAAATGTTTTATTTAAAATAAACATTTTGAAATTCAAATTTTCAGACCTAAAACGGTTAAAAAGTTCCAGAAAATTCCCCATACACAAAAGGACAAACTGGGGAGCGCCCAGTCTAAGGCGGTCCTCTTAAATACACGGGCGTCCCCCTTATCTTTAAGGGGACCGCCCACCTATTTAAGAGGACCACCCATAGGTAGACGCTCCTCCAGATTGTCCTATAAATACTGGACTATTCTTCACTATTTTCTCACCTTTTGCACTCATTCTTTCTGATAAAAACAACCCACACATCTTATTAAAATCCTTTGATCATTTAATCATAAAGCTTTGTTTCCAAGTGATCCAAGCTCATTTTCTCAAGTGCAAGAGAAGAATAATTCCATCATCAAGTGAAGAAGTATTACACCTCAAGTGTGTATTGCAATCTTGTTGCATCCATATCATAACTTGTAAATCATTTGTAAATCTTGTAAAGTTGTGTAGTAGATAGATCTTGGTGATTGTTGTAAGTATAGTTGAATCTTATTGATTCATCCAAGTTGTGATAGTTAGGTGTGAAAGTAGAAGTGAAGTAGTGTTGTGAAGAATACTAAGGCGTGAAGAAGTTGTGTAGTTGTGTTGTGAAGTCGTGAAAGTAGTGAAGAAGTTGTGATAGATTGGTTCTAGCTAAGATTAGAACTCGACATCTAGCTTAGTGTCGGAAATTGATATAAGCGAAAGTTGTGTACGGTTTTCTCCGCCATAAGGGAGTTTGTTGACATAGTGAAAAAAACTCTCGAGTTAGGTGCTCGAAGAGTGGAGTAGCGCGAAGAGGTGTTTCGTAACCGAACCACTATAAATCCTTGTGTTGTGGTTTGATCTTTCTAACTCTTATCTCATATTTTTTTATTTGTTCTTACTTATTTATATTATTCATATTGTGCAAGTATTGAATTAACAAATAGTCGAATCTAAGTTTTTTAAACAAACATAAACATCAAATTAAAAAGCGGTAAACTATTCAACCCCCCTTTTAGTTTACAGATGTGATGATTCTGTATGGTGCTTAAATGAGGTTTTAGGTTAGGAGGTGTATCCAAATTAATAAGCAACTATCACCAGGCTTTCACACATCGTTACAGGTTGTGTAGGGTTGGACCGTTAGGAGGACAACACTTTGGGTTTACATTATAAAGGTAACATAACCAAAAAAACCTTCTCAACAAGGACCGAGAGGGTAAAGTACAAGGTGTAGATGTGAGATTACTTTTAGATTTGGATTTGTTGCTCTTGTCACGTGTTATAGTTGACTAAGATGTGCACATCCTACAAAGAACCTGCTTATATAGCTACCTACTATGGCAAGAAGAGTTTGTTTACAATTGGTGCGCTCCTAGTCACACAACCCACAATTGAGTGTCGTACTTGCAAATGCCAGTTACATCTAGATTGTGACTGATAGCTTTTGTGTTTTATGGCTGGAAATGCGACCTTCATCTCATTTTGGAAGTTGCCGATCGACACTCGACCTTCTCCCCACAATGGGGGCGACCGATCGACCTACAACCAAGACACTCATTGTGGGCCTAAGACTGAGTGTAATGGTGACCGCACAGGCGACCGCCACCTCAGCACCAACTCAACTTTCTCTCTCCTAGACCACACACAGACCAAACCCCCGTAATGGTGACCACACAGGCGACCGAACATTTTTTATATATATTTAAACACAAACAATTAAGTAGCAACGACTACTTTTGGTTAAATTTCTTCAATTGTTTCGGTCGGCTAGGCAACAGAATGAATTGATTTGGTCTCTAGGGACGCGTTTGGTTGGTGTTCGTGTAATGGGGAGGGACGCGTTCCTCTAGTTCCACCTAGGAAGACCGACCGAGTAAATCGGTCCCATTACGTTCAGTCTAATAATATTGTACAAATGAAAGTATATTAAAACATTATGAAAAGATAAGAAGCAAACAAGTGACAAAAAGGATTCACGATTTCGGAACAGTTGCATTGTCAGCTTACTTTACTTCGTTAATTCCATGCAGGTGGTCGGTTACTATTCAGTTGTCGTCAATTCATCATCTTTCAACCACTAGATACGATCCATCTATAATCACCGGCCTAATCTCGACGCCTTCAACGATGATCCCATTCAGGCTCCCACCCTCGATTTTATCTAATCTTATCTCGTGTTCCTCAAGTTTTTCAAGTGATGTTTAAACAGTGGTCTGGTCAACCTGGCCTCCAACCAACCATCATTCCTTTTTTCTACCCAACTCTTTGTTAAGTAATCTAAAGGGATATAACATTTTGATATTCCCACATCTTTTTGAATACTTTTTGAAGATCCAGTTTCCTTCTTTGGCTTTAGTGTTGGTATAGTAATCACTGAACTCAAATCCAAATTAGCAGTAACTGTAACTCTATATTCATTGACACCCAATTTGTAATATGTTCTAAAAATAGGCCTATCTTTGGACAGAACGTGGTCGTCTTCTAATTTGAACACAAGATAACATGCGTAGCTACAGTCAGGTGATAACATCAATGACCAACGTCCACAACTCAAATAATAGTTATAATAATTTTCAAGTTTTCTCACGTCTTTGAACCTGTTGACATATATATAGATAGATTAATTAGCTGAATATCTTGAAGCAAAGTTAAATATATATCTTAGATGTGTTACAAACCTTGATTCAGATAGAGACAGAGTTTCTAGTTTGTTTTTACTAGAGTCCTTGGATAAGACATGTGTAGCTGGAAGGAACGAACATATCCCGCGGGTTAATTTGCACACTGAAATCCACTGTTAACAAAATAATAATATCAAAATATCAATTAATTAGAATCCAGTTGATGTATCAAGTATTTCATTATGTGTTTGTCATGAAATTTATCCAATACAAATACAAATGTATCTCTTGAATATGGTTCAGCACGAGAATAAGAAGATGGAATGAATTACCAATTGACCATTGTCATTAGCAGCAAGGAAACCGTGACAGAAAAGGAGGTAGAGCTCCTTTTTAGTGGTGTAATCTAAAGGCTTGTCCGACATCTCAATATGACGTTGATAGTCATCTGGCAACTTCTTCTCCCAGTATTCATCATCATCTTTATTCTCTTCATGCTGCATCGTTACGTTAAAGTGAATTATAATAGATTATAATTATGATCCACAAAAAAGAAACACTGTCTTTGACTCTTTTCAAACATCAACACTCACATCGTTAATTTCCTGCAGTTGGTTTCCTATTAAATTGTCTTTAGTTGATGTTTCAGCCAGATATGATCTATCACGAACCACTGGCCTAAACTCAATGCCTTCCACAACTATCCCCTCAAGACTCCCGAACTTGGGTCTCAATTTTACTTCCAGCGACTCATGATTTTCCAACTGTGGTAAAGGTTCTGTCAAGCTGAACTCAGTCCAACCATCATTTCTTTCTCTCACCCAACTATTTTGAGGGTCCATGTAACCTTTTTCCATCTGAATACTTTTTGATGAATCACGCATTCCAATATCCTTTTTTGGCTCTATTGTAGGTATATTAATCAGTGACGGATTCATATGAACAAAGACTGTACCTTGAGTAGTTTCACCCAAATTGTACTCTGATTCTAAAAGATGAATGTCATCCGATAGAACGTGATTGTCATCAAATTTAAACACAAGATAGCATGCATAGCTATAGTGCGGTGAAAACATGAATGATCCAAGTCCACATGTGAAATTATACACATTATTAGTTCCAAGTCTTAGAGCCTCTTTGAACCTGTGGACATATTAATATAGGGTTGGTTGTTAGAATGAAGAAAGAAATTCTCTTACAAGCTAGATAAAAGACTCATATCCGGCTTAGGTTTTGAGAACCTTGATTCAGATATTGATAGAGTTTCTAGCTTCTTGTAACTAGGGTCCTTGGTTAAGACATGTGTAGCTGGAAGCATCGAACATATCCCGAGGGTTGATTTGCACATCGAAATCCACTGTTAACAAAATAATAATATCGAAATGTTAATCAGTCTATTTTGAATGTAACAAGTGTATTTCACGAGTTAGCTAGGTGCGTATGGCTTTCATTAAATCTATCAAAAAAATAATACACACACGCGCGCGCGCGCACACACATTATGATAAGGTTTCAGCACAAAAAGAAGAAGAAGAAGATGGAATGATTTACCAGTTTGCCATTACAACCAAGGAAACCCTGACAAAGGCTAAGATAGAGCTCCTTTTTGGTTGTGCAGTTGTAAAGCTAGTCTGACATCGCTATATAACACGGGTACTCATCTGGCAACTTTTTCTCCCAATATTCATCATCATCTGTATCCTCTTCATCTGTTATCGAGAGACTTTTGAGTCCTTCAACTTCTTCGTCCTCCGGCATCTTTAAGTCAAAATGAAATACATTGAAATTATTATGATTTACAAAAAGAAAAAGTAAATCATAAAGAAAATATATAGACATTTTAGATAGACGATAATTGATTTGTCAAGATTGGAAGATGTTAACTTGCCATTTTTATGGGCCGAAATTCAATTCCTTGGATCAAGAGACGAGACCTATCACAATTGTCATAATTCGAAAGTTCCTCTATAATAATGTTAAAATCAGAATTAAGCTCATGATTTATAAAATGCCACATTTGATTAGTATGGCATATCCCTTCCCGTGGCTGGTGTGCAGAATGTATCGAATGCACACTCAACTCATCTGTTTTCCATTTAATCCTCATCAACATCACATTGCTTGGGCTTGGATCCCAAGGGAATTTGAACATCAAGCTAGCTACATATATGGTACCAAGTGATAACATGCTAGCTTTTATTTTGCAATCATAATAGCCTTTATCAATATGATACTCTGCTGCCCCTGTATTAAACCTGCAAAATTAGACATATGTAAATATGTTATAAACATCATTTTCTGCTAACAAGATCATGTTTCGATGTGTTAATCCCAAACAACTTCTTGGATGATTTGGAGATTCGGGAATCGGGATTGCTTCGACAAAAAAATATTTGAATATGTTCATGAGTTTTTGAAATGAAAGAAGAGAAGAGAAGAGTTAAAGATGAGCGGAAAAGAAGAGGAGATGAATGAAATTTAATTTTTATACCATGTTCGTGAGTCAGGAGAGAAAGAAAGTGACATGTGATGATTTTACAATTATACCCTTAATTATATATAAAAAATATGTTTTCTATAAGGTTATTTAAGTAATTATATTTATTAAATGCTTTCTAATATAGCTTCTCTTCAAATCATCCCACATTTGAAAAGAAAGTTTTGAGAGAAATTTAGTCAAATTTACTCTCCTTTTCTCTTCTCTTCTTTTAAAAAAAAAACTCTCGAACACGAATTTATATTATTTTCTTTTCACTTCTTTCCTCTTTTTTCAAAAATAAAACTCACGAACGCAGCGTGGGATGAAACCAAAGTCCGTTCCCACTCGTGGATCATCCATAAGTATAGGACTTCAAGACTCAAGTGGTTTGAATGTATTTGTGATCCTGAGATCTACTTGTGCGAGTATGTTTAAACCTTCCCTAGAGCATTTTTAACAATGAGCCGTTAAGAAAAATAAAATAGAGTAAAGAAGATACCTTGAATCATAACCTGCCATCCATGAAGTAAATTTAATCCAATTGTAATCTAGAATTCTTTTTGCTGATATAGCCAAACATTTATTTCCATGGTTGTCGATCTAAAAGAACTGCAGATAAAATGTCAAGCTAAAATTAGGTGAAATTCATTCCATCACAACCCTAAACACACACCCAAAATCGGTGCTCCTCTCTCTCCCAAATCCCACAACCGAATTTCTCTTTATTAGGGTTTTCGGTTTTGTCTTCTCCCCTCTCAACTGAATTCGACCAACACCCCTTTAGGGTATTTGGTTTTCACTTGTTCTCTTAGTTCGACATAACAAGATCTACACGCGGTGTTTAGTTGGTGTTTTTCTAGCTCGACGATACACAAAACCCTATTTAGGGTATTTGGTTTTTGCTTATAAAACCCTAACCGATTTTCGGTTCTAGGGTTTTTTGGTACAAACCACCCTTATTAGGGTTTTCTGGTTGTTGGTTCAAGCTTAAAGGGTACGTTTGGATTTTGGTTATAACACAAGGTGTTTGGTTCGTGAAGTCAAGGCTAGCTAACTTGACGTACTCGTTTGACGTGATTGTGTGAGCAACCGTAGAGGGTAATTTAATCACTACTTTGTTTCAAGATCAAGATCAAGAGGTAAGTTTCCTTTACTTACATTATGTGTTAATCTATATGCTAAAACTAGATCCATTCCGGTTGCGGTACGTCGAGATAAATGGTTTTAACAAGGTTATTAAATCCCAACAGTGGCATCAATGAGTCAACTCATTTTGGATTAATGGGTTACAACACCTAGAATTAATTTATCACGCCTAGTTACAATTCCTTAATTAATTTCACATTCGATAGATCCGCTTCTTTTAATTATTAATGTTTTTCTATGAAAATTATGGCAAAAATATGCAAATCCTTGCCATAAATAATAAATATGTTAGATCTAGATCTTGATAATGTTAAAAGTTAATGTAGGTTAAAAAAGAAAGTATTATTAATTTTTAATAAAGTGAATTTTAATTCCTTTTTTACTATCATAAAAAAGGAAGTATACAATTAAATCATTAAAAGAACTTGTATTTTAATTTGTTTAATAAAATCATTTTATAAGAAAGTAGATATTTTAATTTACTCATTTGATATTAGTTTTCTTATTTCCAGACCATAAATCTACTCAATCAGAAATTTGATGAATAGGGTCGCATCTACGAGGGGAGGAGTGGTGGAGATATTGCTTCGTGCCAACCATGGCGAGCGAGCTTGACCATGGCGCACCACTCCTGTGGTTCGCGCCAAGCACTTTCTCTCGCGCCGTTGGCTAACATCCCACGGATCGATTAATATATTTTTTTTTATTTTTTATTATTTTTTTTATTAAATTGAAAAATAGCCGTTTGGAGCTTTGGAGGGGAGCGGATATCTTAAAAAAAATACCCCCTAATAATGACTTCATTTGGCTAACTTCCTTTTCGAGAAGGTGAAATAATCTATTGCGACCCAACACTCTCATGCAAGACCTCCAAATAAAATATATAGATCTAAAGCAAGAATGGATGTGTGAGGCGGCTGTCGTTTGCAGCGGCAACTCTTCAATGGTGTTGGATTATGTGAGTTGGATCTGCATGTTATACATTAGGAATACATGAGCCTATTGGGGGCATACACGTTAATTACGAAGAATACGTTTTATACTTCACGAAATAAATTTAAATAGTCGTTAGTTACCGTTACTTTTAATAACTAACTTAACGAACTTTTAAATTAGAAACCAAGGGACTAAATTGGACAAAACCCGAACCCTAAGATAGCCCTATGGTAGGCCGGCCCCTAGGTGGTTCTAGAATGTGGTTTTGAGTTCAATTTGGAGATAAGGGAAAGAGTTGTTATGTGATTAGGATTTGAGGTATTCTAGTTTATCTAGAACTAGGGTCTGGGTAGTATAAATACACCAACCCCTAGCCCTCATATTCATTCAATCACAACCTTAAACACACACCCAAAATCGGTGCTCCTCTCTCTCCCAAATCCCACAACCGAATTTCTCTTTATTAGGGTTTTCGGTTTTGTCTTCTCCCCTCTCAACCGAATTCGACCAACACCCCTTTAGGGTATTTGGTTTTCACTTGCTCTCCTAGTTCGATATAACAAGATCTACATGCGGTGTTTAGTTGGTGTTCTTCTAGCTCGACGATACACAAAACCCTATTTAGGGTATTCGGTTTTTGCTTATAAAACCCTAACCGATTTTCGATTCTAGGGTTTTTCGGTACAAACCCTTATTAGGGTTTTCTGGTTTTCGGTTCAAGCTCAAAGGGTGCGTTTGGATTTTGGTTATAACACAAGGTGTTTGGTTCGTGAAGTCAAGGCTAGCTAACTTGACGTATTCGTTTGACGTGATTGTGTGAGCAACCGTAGAGGGTAGTTTAATCACTACTTTGTTTCAAGATCAAGATCAAGAGGTAAGTTTCCTTTACTTACATTATGTGTTAATCTATATACTAAAACTAGATCAATTCCGCTGCGTACTCGTAGTTAATGGTTTAACTAGTTATTAAATCTCAACAGTGGCACCATGAGTCTAACTCATTTTGGTATTATGGGTTACACACCTAGAATTAATTTTCACTCCTAGTTTACATTCCTTAAATTAATTCACTCGCTAGATCCGCTTCTTTGTAATTATATAATTGTTTTCTAAAAATTCTGGCAATGATAGAAATCCTTGCCTATAAATAATAAATAAGTATAAGAATCTAGATCTTTGATAAATTAAAAGTTAATGTAGTTTAAAAAAAGGAAAAGTATTATTAATTTGTTTAATAAAGTGAGATTTTAATTCTTTGTTACTAATGCTCTAAAAAAGGAAATTAAATCAAGTTAATTCATTAAAAGATCATGTATTTAATTTGTTATAAAATCTTTTTTATAAGAAAGTAATCTTTTAATTCAATTCAGTTGATTTAAGTTTTCCCTTTTCCAGCCATAAAACTACTCAATCACTTTATGTGATGAATGGGGCGATCTATGCACATAGATGAAAACCTAGTGAGGGTCTTATGGTTCTTCAATTGGGGAAGACTCGCAAGAGAACTCGGATATTACATGTTTACTTATTTATTTAATGTCATCTTTTGTATTTGTCTGCTTATGTGCATAATTGTTTACTTGATTACTCGTTTACACGCCTAATATGTATGCAATACGGACTAATACTTAGAGAGAAAGATGATGTTAAAACCGGTCTATTAATTACACGCCTAATACATGTTCATTGTGACCTGCTATTTGTTTCGTGGAAAACTTGATTTTTGAGAAAATTAATTAGACACTAAACTATGAAACTTGATTTCTTGATTAATTAAAAACTGGACATTATGAATCATTGGGAAGTACGGCTCACCCACTAGAACAAACTATAAGAGAAGTTTAAGGCGGACATTCCTAAAGAATTCAGGTTTTTAATAAGCTTCGCGCTGACCTGTTTCTCCGCTTCTTTGTGCGTTCGATTGGAGTTACCGAGAACCTATGATAACTACAATGTCGTCTATAAGTTTTTTTAAATAAGTGCTACAAAGTTGTTTGCATGCCTCTTTGTACACGCTTTTGACACATTTATGTGAATACCCTATGTAAAAATTTTAAGTCTATGCCAGCCAGCCAACCAAGAACACGTGCATTTGGCTTGGCCTCTTTGATCAAACTTTAGGGTCATTCCAACCCATGGCATATTTTGTCATAGGTCAGATCTATGGCAATTTTTGCACGTTCTTGCTTGGTGGACTTAAATCGTGTATGCTTGGTCAGACCTTGGACCCGAGGCATAAGATGAGACTAAACATGCTCATGACATTGTTATATGATTACTAATGTTCTGACAAATCTAATAAATCTAAGAGTTTCATCTAATGCAATTAACGCACGCCGCTTACATCTTGCCCTACTTGTTTACACGCTGGTCAGACCTTCGGTAATAAGGGGGAGGTCAAGTTGGATCTTAGTCTTAATTAGTAAATTAATTAGGTAGTTAATTTTATTAAGAATTTAATTATCGAAAATACTAATTGTTTAAACTTTTTCTTAATTGTAGATGACTACCTCAGTCGAAAACAATTCGGTATTCAGGAGTTTCTTTGAGAAACAAAAACTTACTGGACCTAACTTCATTGACTAGTACCGACAACTTCGGATTATCCTGTCAGCTAAAGATAAGGAAAACTACTTGGATCATCCTATCCCTGCTGCACCTGTTGTTGCTGCTCCTAGACAACAAGTTCCTCCTCAGGCTCTTGCAGCTCACGCTGCATGGGTCAAAGGATCAAAAGAAATTGATGCGATCATGCTTATGACCATGGACTTAGATATCCAACGAAATCTAACTCATCTTGGTGCATATGACATGCTTCAAGAGCTGAAAACTATTGTGAGTCCCAAACTAAACAGATCTTTGCAGCCTGCTAAGGGTGATAGCCAACTTGTATAAATACAGATTGACTATATAGAAACACTGACTATGAATACTTATAGTATATGTGGAATCTACACAATAGTATTAAGAAGAACAATGAATAAACTAAACTTGATTTCTATTAATATGTTAAAGTGATTACAGATTACTAACTATGAGATATGATTGTATGAGATGTATATTGAACTGATATCTCTAACTATGCCATGAGGGTTCCTTTTATAGACCAAGGATAAACCCTAAACAGGCTTACAAAACGCATAAAAGATAATACATATCTTTTCCTATAATATCTCATACATATCTCTTAAACGGTACTAATTATTTTCTATTAACGGTACTAAGTATCTGATCAATACTTAACACTTTGTACTGTTAGTACTAACTCTAACTATCGGTACTAAGTATTATCACTAACGGTACTAAGTCAGGAATGAATAATTCCCAACAATCCTCCCCTAAACATGATTTTTAACTCTTTTAACTTCATGTTTCTTCAGGTTAATCTTCTTAAGTTCTTGGAGGATGTATCCAAACACTTTAACACATCTTGATCTTGATCTTTAAACACTATCCATCTTCAGCAGCAACTTTGTCTTCTCAGCAACACAGCAACATCTTTTCAGCAACAATCCAACTAAGTTGGCTTTGTAGTTTTTGGCAAACTACCAGCCATAAACGGATTTGATGTTCCTTTACCAGTAGTCGTTTGCTCTGGGATAGTTAACTCTTTATTTCAAAAATATGGTAAGTTAATTACTATACAGTTTTTGGTAAACTGTCAACCATCAACGGAATTAATTTGTCTTTACCAAATACCGTTTGCTTTTGGACTAGCCAATGCTTCATTGCCATAACATGGTGCATTGATAAACCATATAGTTTTTAGCAAACTATCAGCTATCAACAGATTTGAGTAGTCTTTACCAAGAACTGTTTGATCTTGGACTAGCCAACTCTTCACCATGAAGCAAGGTGAGTTGAAAACCCTACAATTTTTGGTAAATTGTCAACCATAAACGGATTTGAGAAGTCTTTACCACAAGCCGTTTGCTTATGGACTAGCCAGTTCTTATGCCTGTTAAGCATGGTGAACTGATGACCATTTATTATGTGGTGGTTAGCCAACACTCAAACCCTTCTCACCTCCATTCACAGCATCACTCTTCATTAATCTGTTTCTTAATGAATCTTATCAAATCAAGGGCAACAGTACTTTCTCTTTCAACTTCTAATCCCAGATCAAGCATTCTTTGCAATAAATCCTTTGAAAGAGGATATCTTCTTTCAACTAACATATGAATGACTATCCCATCTTCAAGCTCCAAAATGCAAACTCCACAAGCTTCATACAATCTCCAAGTGATGATCTTCCAATCTTGTTGATTACTCCAGAAATCACTTTGATCATTTTCTTCAGTTGAGGATTCCATCATTATCTTCAAGTCTCCCCAAAGAATCAACTCAAATCCTTCTAATGTAATTTCTGAGTACTGTTCCATTATCAATTCATACAAGTGAAATAAATCTTGCCTATCAAATATATGAAGTACCTCCATCAGATAGTTGAATGCCCTGAAGTTCCCATTGGCTCTGTATATAACAAGATAGTCTCCATCTGGTGATGACACCTTGTCCAATCTAGCAATGACAGATTTCTTCTCCATTATCTCACTATCTATGGTACCTTCAAATGTAACAATCTTTAGGCACTTTCTATGTTCATCATCACTGTCAACATCTGACTGTTTTCTTGGCTTTTTCCTTGCAATCATTTTGATATGACCCCCTTTCCTCTTCTTTGTACCCTGCTCTTTCACTTCTTCCTTAGCAGGTACCTGTACTGTGTCTTCTTCCTTTAATCTCTTTTGATCAGTGTCTTTTACTCCTTCATTCATCTCCTTAATCCTTTTCTCATCCTCAGTGGAACCAACAGCAGTGAAACTTTCATCAAACCTCTTCACTTTCTCATACAAAGCTTGTATTTCTTCAAAAGTTTTGCTCTTCAAGTCTGAGTGTTTCTTGTTTCCAACATGCTTCAAATAAGTCATCATTTGATTCCTAAGCTGAGTTCTTGTAGGAGGTTTGTTTCTGATTGCAATAGCTCTTTGTTCTGCAAGAAACCTTCTTTGAGCTGCAATTGTATCATGAAGGAACTTTGCTCTTTCTTCTACAGTGAACTGCTCTCTCTCTTCATCTTGAAGTCTTAGAGCTAGAAGTCTATCAGCTTCAATTCTTGCTTGAATGAAGTCATATTCATCTAAAAGGGCAGTCTTTGTAGCTTCTTCCTCAGCTAATCTTTTTTTTCTTCTTCTGTTTCCCAATCCTCTTGAAACTTTATAGCCATCTCTTCATCCCTAGCAAGTTGCTTAAACTTCTTTTCAGCTTCAGGAATATCATCAGATTCAGTATCAGACTCATCTTCCTCTTCAATTTTCTTTTTCCCTTTATCATTTGGATCAATCTTTGGAAGAGGCTTTAAAGTCAATAGTGATCTAGTTGAAGTAGACCTAGGTCTCTTAGTCTCTTCAACATCCTTAAGCTCAACTCCTTTCTCCTTTTCTCTTGAAACTGCTTTGGCTTGGCTCATGTTGACAAGAACCTGAGCAATAGTTCCATCATCTGCAAACATTGTAGGAGTAGTTGTTGAAGTGATTGGAGTAGTACTTCTTGCTTCAGTTCGATCATCAGTAGCTTCATCTAGGCTAACGGTACTATCTCTGTCCTTGTCGGTACCTTCTTCCTCCTTATCGGTACTATCCCTGTCCTTGTCGGTACCTTCTTCCTCCTTATCGGTACTATCTTTGTCCTTGTCGGTACCTTCTTCTTCCTTATTGGTACTATCTTTTGATATGTCGGTACTAACTTTTAATCGGTCAGTACTAACTTTTTCTTTGTCAGTACTAACTACATCTTCAGTACTAACTGCATCTTTAGTACCCTCTTTCTCTTCATCTACTACCTCTCTTGTCCTCCCCACATCTTGAGCATCTTCAGTACTAAATGCATCTTTATTCCTGAAGCCCATCACCACACGCCAGTGTCTTCAAAAGGCTTAAGAAGAATAGATCCCCTTCACCGCGGCCTAGGACACGGAAAGAAGGAGGTGTGTTCAATAGGTTGGGAAGAAAGGAGCCAGCTACATCCGCGCGTCCTGATAGTCGTCAACGAAGTCCTCAAGCAAAAAGAAATGAAGTAGAAGCAAGAAGGCGTCAACAAAAGGGAACACCATCTCGTACGACTAGCCAATATACAGAAAGTGAAGATAGTGAAGGGGGTCATTGGAAATCTAAGTCAAGAAGGCAGAGATCAAACACCTATGAAGATGACCTCTCCCAGCCTTGGACATGTGAGGAAAGAAACCCTTTCACACCTCGGATCCGGCATTTTAGTCTCCCGAGGACTAGGATGCCCAGCCGTGTCAAAACATACGATGGAAGTGGAGATCCGGAGGATCACTTAAAGTTATTTCAATCGGCCGCAAAAACAGAAGGTTGGG